>JAKCOX010000224.1:12500-207851 GCA_022605575.1 Laterallus jamaicensis coturniculus | reverse complement strand
TGTCTTGTCCCCCCAGCACCCTGGGGATGCAGTGGGGGGGGGGCATATTATACCCCACAACCTAAGGTGGGGGGGTTTCCCCCCAGCACCCTGGGGCTGGAGGGGGGGGGGGCATTTTATACCCCCCATCCTAAGGTTGGGGGGGGGGGTCATGTCCCTCTCAGCACCTCGTGGATGGAGGAGGGGGCATTTTATACCCCCCACCGTAGGTTGGGGGGGTCTTGTCCCCCCAGCACCCTGGGGATGGAGGGGGGGGGCATTTTATACCCCCCATCCTAAGGAGGAGGGGTTCCCCCCAGCACCCTGGGGATGGAGTGGGGAGGGGGCATTTTATACTCCCCATCCTCAGTTGGAGGGGGTCTTGTCCTCCCAGCACCCTGGGGATGGAGGGGGGGGGCATTTTATTCCCCCCACCCTGGGGTGGGGCTCTTTTTGGCCTCCCCCTCCCTGCATACGTCTCCTTCAGGGTTATGGGGGTGCCTCCCCCTTCCTTCTTTGGGGGACCCCGAATGGTGTTTGCCTCTCACCTTGAAGGGGGGGGAGGTGGGATATGTGTTCGTGTTACGTTTGGGTGAGGGGGTGTTTTTGGGTCTCAATGAAGGGTGGGGGGGGTGTCAGCACCGACTTGTTGGGGGGTTTATTGGGGGGGGGAGGTCGTGTGTCACCCCCCCCACCTGCTGTGTGTGGTGTAGGTTGGCATCCTCACCCCACCTTGGTTTCTGGAGGGTGAATCCCAAGCTCATTTTGCCCCCCCCCTCCTTTTTTGTGGGGGGTGGGGGGTGTGGGTGGTGCTGGATGCACCCACCCGGTGTCCTGTGGTTGCAGTATGGAGATGCAGAGTGAGGGGAGGGAGCTGGATCCCAACCCCACCCTGATTTCTAGGGGTGCATTGCTAAAAGGAGGGGGGGGGGGGGCTGGATCCCATGGTGATCTCTGAGTGAGGGGGGGTATGGAGGGGCTGGATCCCACCCTGCTGCCCATGGAGAGGAGGGAGGGAGGGTGAAGGAGCTGGATCCCTGAATCCTGCCCCCCCATCCCACCCTGCTCCCTATGAAGGGTGATGAAGGAGCTGGATCGCTCCCCATTCCACCCTGCTGCCTATGGAAGAGGGGCGGGGGGTGAAGGAGTTGGATCCATGAATCCCCCCCCAATCTCACCCTGCTCCCTATGGAGGAGGGGGATGAAGGAGCTGGATCACTCCCCATCCCACCCTGCTGCCTATGTGTGGGGGGGGTGGGTGGTGGTGAAGGAGTTGGATCCATGGATCCCACCCGCCATCTCACCCTGATCCCTATGGAAGGGCTGGATCCCACCCTGATCCCCATGGAGGAGGGAAGATGAAGGATCCCTGGATCCACACACCCCTCCTACCCCCCACCCTCCCTGCTCCCTATGGAGGGGCTGGATCCCACCCTGCTCCCTGGGAGGCTTATGGAAGGGCTAGATCCACCCCCCCCTCTCCCCAAATCCTACTCCCAGTGGATACTCAGTGGGGGGTGGAGGTGGTTGGGATTTAGGGATGGGATGGATAACCCCCCCACCCCCCCGATGGGATGCAGCCGGGGAGGGGGGGGTGTATTTTTGCAGAGGTGGAAGGTGTGGCAGACCAAAGGGTGTGTTGGGGGGGGAGTTGCATGGTGATGGGGGGGGGATTTGGGAAGGGGTGGGATGTGGAATAGGGTGGGTGTGGATGCAGGGATACGCTGGGGAAGGGGATGCAGGCAGGGATGGGGCTTCCTGCAGGGATGTGGTGGGCTGGGGTGGGGGTTGGGGGGAGGCGGGTGCCGGGGCTGCAGCAGGGAGCGAGCGCAGAGGTTTGGGGAGGGGTAGGTAGTGGGGGGGGGGTGGGGGGTGGGGAGGAGGATGCCACACTGGTTTTGGAGGAGGAAGAGCTGGTTGTGCTGGAACAGGGTTTATTTATTTCACATGTACAGCGGATGGCGAGCTGCTGGTTGGGGATGCAGGGAGGGGTGTGTGTGTGTGTGTCTAATTTCTCCTCTCTGCACTGCTCCCCCAAACCTGCATTCTCCAGCTGCAAAAACTGCTCCCCTCCCCCTACCCCCCCCCGCTTTTTCCCCTCCATCCCCCCTCCTTCCTTTGCCATACCAGTTTAATCAACCCTTGGGTGACCTCTACGGATAAACCCGCAGCTGCTGCGCTCCGGTACCTCACCTGACACATACAGCTGGGGGTGGGTTTAAGGGATGAAGAAGAGGATGAAGAGGGGGTAAAATTGATTTGAAGAAGAAAAGAAATGATGCTTGGAAGCTTGGTGGGAGCTGTCAGGGACCTACAAGCAGCAGGTGGCTTGGACCAGGGGTATGCCACTGGTTGGGTGGGTTTTGGGGGAGGGGGGTTGTAAGTGAGGTGTGATGCTGTTCTTCATCTTCATTGGGATGGTTGTTGGGTAGCTGGTGTTGTTCCCCTTCCCTATCCGTATGGATGCTTGGTGGATCTCCTCTGTAGAAGCTTCTGCCTGTGCTGTAGCTGCAGCTGAATGTTAATACACCACATGATCCTTTAAAAACAGTGTGATTGCACCCTTGTTTGGGGGAGGGGGGGGCAGTGGAAGGGGGAGGGGGGAAATCTGGTGCCTTCATTTGCAGTGATGTTTGAGAGCTGTAGTGCTGGGGGTGTGTGTGGGGGTGTGGAACCAACACCCTGGTGATTCCATCATCTGGCTGCTGAAAAGTGCCTTGCTGATGACTTTTTTTGGGGGGGGGAGGGGGAAGAGGTTGGCAGGACTCTGTGGTGCTTGTGGAGGTGAGTTAGTCTGTGGTTGTGAGATCTTGGCTTAATGCCTGCAAGATGCCATCTCAAAGCTGGTTGGTGTCTTGCTCCATACCACGTGCCTCATATTTTATTAGTTGGGGAGGTGTGTGTTTTTTGGGAGGGGGAAGAAGTTATAGTTTAGAGGAGGGGGGATATTTTTGGGGGGGGAAGGGGAAGAAGCTATGTATTTCTTCCCCATGGCTGAAGATGGGTGTGTGGAGCTCAAACCATCTCATGCTGCTACCCTTCCTCTAGTCACAAGGGAAGCAGAGGCATCTCCCATGGGGGTTGTAGAGATCCCAACCCATCAGCAACCAGCAGCTCCTCTTCTGGGTGTCTTGGCTGGTCCATTCACTCCGCTGATCAGCCTGAAACTTGGATTAACCAAACTCTGCCCCTGAGTTTGAATCACCCATGGTGGTGTAGCTCATTCTGCTGGTACCCTGGGATGGATTTCAAGTGTCTAACGAGTCCTTAACATTAATCTCAACAGCTTGAGTTATGCTAATGCCCTTGAGAGAGAGAATTTCAATGCTTTTCCTTTGGGAAGAAAGATGTCCCTCTCTGCTCTGCCCTCCTGAGGCCCCAGCTGGATCCTGTGTCCAGAGCTGGGACCCCAAGACAAGAATGATGGGGAACTGTTGGAGAGGGGTCAGAGGAGCCATGAAGATGCTCAGAGGGCTGGAGCAGCTCCCCTCTGGAGAGAGGCTGAGGGAGCTGGGCTGGTTCAGCCTGGAGAAGAGAAGGCTGTGGGGGGACCTCATTGCAGTCCCTGAAGGGAGCAGAGAAACAGGAGGGGAATCAGCTTGTTCCAAGGGGAGAGAATGGCAGGACAAGGGGAATGGATTCAAACTAAGGAAGGAAGGTTTAGATTGGATATTAGGGGGAGGATTTTACAGAGAGAGTGGTGAGGGGCTGGAACAGGCTGCCCAGAGAGGGGGTGGATGCTCCAGGAGGGACCTTATAGTGGCCTTCCAGTACCTTAAAGCTGACTATAAGGAAGCTGGGGAAGAACTGTTCCCATGGGCATGGAGTGATAGGGTAAATTTAGGTTGGATATTAGGAAGAAGTTCTTCAATATGAGGGTGGTGGATCACCAGCACAGGTTGCCCAGAGAGGGGGTGGATGCCCCATCCCTGGAGGTGTTGAAGGCCAGGTTGGCTGGGGCTCTGGGCAACCTTGTGTAGCTCCAGGCCTGAGGTTGGTGACCCTGCCTGTGGCAGGGGGGTTGGAGCTCTGTGATCCTTGGGGTCCCTTCCAACCCAGACCAGTCTGGGATTCTATGGTTCTATGATGGGGCCCTGGGCAACCTTGTGTAGCTCCAGGCCTGGAGGTTGGTGTCCCTGCCAGTGGCAGGGGGGGTGGAGCTCTGTGATCCTTGGGGTCCCTTCCAACCCAGCCCAGTCTATGATTCTATGATTCTATGTTTTGAGGCCCCTTGGCCTCTAGCAAAGCCTTTCCTCTGATGCTAAAAGAGCCACTGGTAGGGTATTTCCTGCTGGAATCCATGGTTGCCCTGTTCTTCCTGTTGTGAATCAAGACAAAACCAAGGTCTAGCATCATCTGTGAGCCAGATGTCTCCTTGTAGCTCCCTTTCAAAGCAGAGGCTGCTAGCAAGGCATTGAGATCCCTCAGTGGCTTAAAAAAAGAGGGGAGGGAGCAAACTTGCTGTCATCCTGCTGAAATGAATATTGCTGATCTAAAGGTGCCTGAGAAGTGCTCACAGCTGAGTTTCCATGATTTATTGTTAACTTGAGGAGCCTGTAATTCCTGGGTATCCTCTACATGGCTTAAATGAGGTCATTAACTATCCTAATGAGAGGAGGAGAAATGATGGGAGTCTCCCATAACCTGCAGTGCTTGAGGGAGAGAGAAAGAGAGGATATGCAGTTAGTTGGCCAAGAGTCCAGAGCTTCACTGTAGCTTAAGAGAAGGTGGGATGGATGGATGGATGGATGGATGGGTGGGATGGATGGATGGGTGGGTGGATGGGTGGGATGGATGGATGGATGGGTGGGATGGATGGATGGGTGGGTGGATGGATGGGTGGATGGGTGGATGGGTGGATGGATGGATGGATGGATGGATGGATGGATGGATGGATGGATGGATGGATGCGTGGATGGGTGGATGGATGGATGGGTGGATGCATGGATGGATGGGTGGATGGATGGGTGGATGGATGGATGGATGGATGGATGGATGGATGGATGGATGGATGGATGCAGGAGGATAACTGTGGATAAATCAGGTGCCAGATGGTCTTTGCTGGGAAGATCCCACCGCTGTTGCATGCTGTGGGAATCACTGCTGGGGTGTTGGGTTGAGGTGGTGGGAGTGAGGAGGGGTTGGAGAATCATGGAGTTATTTAGGTTGAGAAAAGACTCACTTCAGGACCTCAATGTCCTTCTTATGATGAGGAGCCCAGAACTGGACCCAGCACTCCAGCTGCAGCCTCCCCAGTGCCCAGCCCAGGGGCACAATCCCCTCCCCACACCTACTGGCCACACTGGGGCTGACACAAGCCAGGATGCCATTGGCCTTCCTGGCCACCTGGCCACACTGCTGCCTCATGGTCAGCCTGCAGTCACCCAACACCCCCAGGTCCTTCTCTGCCTCACAGCTCTCCAGCCAGTCTCCCCCAGCCTGTAGCTCTGCAGGGGGTTGTTCTGTCCCATGTGCAGCACTCTACCCTTGGCCTTGTTAAACCTCATCCCCTTGGTCTCAGCCCATTGGTCCAGCCTGTCCCTCTGATCCTCCTGAGATCCCTCTGAAGAGCCTCCCTACCCTCAATTTCATTCTGATGTAAGAATACTTTCCTTCTGCTTTTCATTCTTCCCAGCCTGTGCTGTGTGTTTCAGACACAGCATCATGGATTATAACTACATGAATGATAAGACAGCATCATCTTGAAGGATGAATATTGGACCTAAAACCTGATGGCTGAGAGAACTTCTCCAACCCATCAACTAGGAGAAGCTGTAGGGTTTCCAGATGTTTTAGATAACATGTTGAATCCCAAATTCTGTCCAAAATAATCATAAATGATTATTATTTTTTAAAAAATAAGAATTTTATGGAATGCCTGGCTTCTAAAAAGATAGGAAACCAGTGTCTACACATGCATGGTCAGTTTGATGTCAGAGCTCCTGAGAGCCAGGGCAGAGCTGCTCAGGAGCATGATGTAGCTGATGGTGGATGTGATGTGTGTTTTGTTTACAGAGCTGCTCCTCCACCTCTTTAATATTAAAACCCTGGAAAATCTGGGACAATCCCAGCAGCCCTCCTGTATGTAACTATCTTTAGAGCTGCTGTTGAAAGCTCCTTGGTGACTGTGGTTGTGATATCTACAACTCATCCCTCAACTGGGACTTAAAAAGTCTCCAAAATCCTTTAAGCTGGTCCCAGCAGGATCAAAGAGTTGTGGAGTTCTTTGGGTGCAGAGTCTAATTTGGAGGCCTGTATCTCTTGGTGTGCCCCAAGGGGCCATGCTTGGTCCAGGCATGACCTGAATGAGGGGACAGAGCATACCCCCAGCCAGTCCGCTGATGAGTCTAAACTGGGAAGAGTGTCCAACACACCAGAAGGCTCTGCTGCCATCTGATGAGAGCTGGACAGGCTGGAGAGTTGGGTGAAGAGGAATCAAATGAGGAGTAGAATCTGACTGGAGGCCTGTGACCAGTGGTGTTCCCCAGGGCTCAGGGTGGGTCCAGTCCTGTTTAATATCTTCATTGACACCTTGATGAGGGAACAGCACCCACCCTCAGCAAGTACCTGATGATCCAAAGCTGGGAGGGGTGGCTGACACCCAGGACACTGTGCTGCCATCCAGAGAGCCCTGGCCAGGCTGGAGAGCTGGGCAGGGAGAAACCAGATGGGGTTCAACACAAGCAAGGGGAGAGTCTGGCACCTGGGGAGGAAGAACTGCTGGAATCAGGACAGGCTGGGGGTGAGCTGCTGGAGAGGAGCTCTGTGGAGAAGGACCTGGGGGTGCTGGTGGGTGACAGGGTGGCCATGAGCCAGCAGTGTGCCCTGGGGGCTGAGAGAGACAATGGGATCCTGGGGGGCATCAGGAGGAGTGTGGGCAGCAGGTCACAGGAGGAGATCCTCCCCCTCTGCTCTGCCCTGCTCAGGCCCCAGCTGGAGTGTTGTGTCCAGGTCTGGGCTCCCTGGGATAGAAAAGCCAGGGATCTCCTGGAGAGAGTCCAGAGAAGGGCTGCAAAGATGATTAAGGGCCTGGAGCATCTCCCCTAGGGGGAAAGGCTGAGTAAGTTTGGACTCTTCAGCCTTGAGAAGAGAAGACTAAGGGGGGAACCTAATTAAAGTCTATAATTATCTGAAGCAGGGGTGCAGGGGGAATTGGCCAGCCCCTTTTCTTTGGTCAGTGGAGACAGGACAAGGGGCAATGGCTGCAAGTTGGAGCACAGGGAGTTCTGCACCAACATGGGGAGGAGCTTTTCCCCAGTGAGGGTGAGGGAGCCCTGGGCCAGGCTGCCCAGGGAGGTGGTGGAGTCTCCTTCTCTGGAGATATTCCAGCCCCATCTGGACACCGACCTGTGCAGTATGAGCTGGGGAGCTGCTTTGGCAGGGGGGTTGGACCCCATGAGCTCTGGAGGTCCCTTCCAACCCCTACAATTCTAGGATTCTATGAAATGAGATTCATTAAGGCCAAGTGTAGGGTCCTGCACCCAGGGAGGAGTAACCCCAAGCCCCAGAACAGGTTAGGGGTGACCTACTGGGAAGCAACACTGTGGAGAAGGACCAGGGAGTCTGGGTAGACAACAAGTTTTCCATGCCCAGCAGTGTGCCCTCGTGGCCAAGAGGCCAGTGGGACCTGGAAGGCTGTAAGAAGAGAGTGGCCAAGAGGTTGTGGCAGATTCTTCTACCTTTCTGGAGTCCTGTGTCCTGTTCTGAGTTCCCCAGTGCAAAACAGACAGAGATATACTGGAGAGAGTCCAGCAGAAGGTGTGAGGATGATGAAGGGCCTGGAACATCTTTGGTGTGAAGAAAGGCTGAGAGACCTGGGGCTGTTCAATCTGGAGAAGAGAGAAGGGATCTAATATCTAAAGGGTGGATGTCAAGAAGATGGGTCCAGACTCTTATCAGTGGTGCCCTTGGACAGGACAAGAGGCAACAGGCACAAGCTGTAGGACAGGAAGGTCCATCCCAACATGAGAAAAAGCCTATTTACTGTGAGGGTGCCCAAGCACTGGGACAGGCTGCCCAGAGAGGTTGGGGAGTCTCCTTCTCTGGAGAAATCCCAAACCTGCCTGGATGTTGTCCAGTGTGACCTGCTCAGGGTGATCCTGCTTTAGCAAGTGGATTGGATTAGATGATTTCCAGAGGTCCTTTCCAACCATTTGGGGATTCTGTGAATCCTAGCATGGTTTGGGTTGGAAAAGACCTCACATCATCAAGCATCTCTTTCTGGAGAGAGTGGGGAGGGGCTGGAACAAGCTGCCTAGAGAGGGGGTGTGTGCCCCATCCCTGGACTTGCTCAAGGCCAGGTTGGCTGGGCAACCTTGTGTAGCTCCAGGCCTGGAGGTTGGTGGCCCTGCCTGTGGCAGGGGGGTTGGAGCTCTGTGATCCTTGGGGTCCCTTCCAACCCAGCCCAGTCTATGATTCTATGACTACCAATTTGTTTTGACCTCTTCCCTCTGGTACCTTTAAAAAACCTCCAAGAATCCCTTGTTTCTGTCTTCAGCAGCCACACTCTCCCTCCCTTGTTTTTGCTTCAGTGATTATTTCCTTACATGCTCTAGATAACTCATTGAACTTAGACCTTTCCTCTCCCTCCTCTGCTTCTTCTCAAAAATTAAACATTTCTGCTGGTTTATATTTTTTTTTCACCACTTTACAACTAATCCAGTCTGGCTGTTTTTAATTCCAGTTGCCAAGAAGCAAGTGAGGGATAAATATACTCCATGTGCTGAGGGGAAAGAAGTGGAGCACACTCCACATAACATCTACACTTGTGCCCTTAGAATTAGTCTTTACTCCTAAATTGACTTGCAGGAAACTGGTTGTGGTGGTTTCACTCTGGCTGGAGGCCAGATGCCCACCAAAGTCGGTCTATCACTCCCCTTTTCAGATGGACAGGGGAGAAAAGAGCTATTGAGGGGTTTCAGGGTGGAGCTAAGGACAGGGAGAGATCTTCCTGCAATCAGCATCATGGGCAGAACAGACTAAACATGGAATAAAAAAAGAAAAGCATCTGATTTATTGCTCTACACACACAGAGAAACCAGAGTGGGCTAATGAGAAGATCTTAAAACACCTCCCTCCACTCCTCCTTTCTTCATGGACTCAACTTTATCCATGATTTTTCTCCCTTCTCCTTTCCAGGTGTCACAGGGGGAGATAGGGATGGGGGTTTGGGTCAGGTCCTCACGAGTTGTTTTCCTTCTTAGTTGAGGGTTGGCATTCCTCACACCCTTCCCTTGCTGCACCAGGGGGTCCCACCCATGTCAGAAAGTCCTCCATGAACTTCTCCAACATGAGTCCTTCCCCATGGGGCTTCAGCTGTTCCCCAGCTGCCCCATTGTGGGTCACTGCTATGGGTGCAGTCATCAATCATAGACTGACTCTCAGTCCCTCAGGCCCAGACTGCTCCAGTCTGGTCTCCCATGGGGTCACCAGCACCCCCCTCCAGCAAACCTGCTCTGACCTGGGTCTCTCCTTCACTCATGTCTGTGTCTCTGTCTCTCTCCATGGACTGTAAGTGCTGGCAGGAGCTTGTTCCAACGTGGGTCACAGCATCTCCTGTGTGTCTCCAGCATGGGGCTTCTCCATGGACTGCAAGGTGGGGGCCTCTGTTCCCCATCATTTCCCATGGGCTTCTCCACAGCCTGGAGGGGCATCTTTCTCTCCTTGGGCATCTCCTTCCCTGGCCTTGGTGCCTGCACAGCTTCTTACATCTCGCTCCCTTCTCTAGGGGCAAAAAGCAGCTGCTTGTGGATTTTTACCTCCTAAATGATTCCCAGAGGTGCTGTGACCATCACTGATGGGTTCAACCTTGGTTAGGTCCAGCCTTGAGCTGGCTGGTGTTTGCTCTCTGGGACCTGCTTCTTGCAGAACCTCCCCCTGCTCCACCAGAACCCCACTATGCAAAGCCACATCACTGGTTTCCTCAGTTTACCAGCTCCTGGCAGCAGTGAAAGAACCTCATTGTGCTGTCACAATGAGAGGTGCCTCATTTCTCAAATTCTTCACCCTTTGCTGTTTCTTTGGGCTTAATAGATCCTGGGATTGTATTTATTTTCTGCCTCTCCTTGCTGGGGCTGCTCCTGCCCTTTGATCCTTCTCAAGGACAGCTCTGCAAAAGGATGTCCTCATGGATGCTCAACTTTTAGGGAGCCAAAGCCATCGCTTTGAGTTTTGATACTGTCCCAGTTGGTTGGCAGGCCAGTGGATACCCTCATCTGTGTGCTCTCAAGTGATAATACTCATTATATTATCATAAAAGGCTGAGGGAGCTGGGGGTGTTGAGCCTGGAGAAGAGGAGGCTGAGGGGAGACCTTCTCCCCACCTCCCCTGCCCTGCCAGGAGGGTGCAGAGAGGTGGGCGATGGTCTCTTCAGCCAGGGGACAGGAGATGGGCCAAGGGGCAATGGGCTCAAGCTGCCCCAGGGCAGGGTCAGCTCAGATGGGAGGGGAAAGTTCTTCCCTGGGAGAGTTGTGGGGCTATGGAACAGGGGCCTGGAGCAGGGTCAGGGCCTGGAACGGGCCTGGAGCAGGGTCAGGGCCTGGAGCAGGGTCAGGGCCTGGAACAGGGGCCTGGAATAGGGGCCTGGAACAGGATCAGGGCCTGGAGCAGGGTCAGGGCCTGGAACGGGCCTGGAGCAGGGTCAGGGCAGCTGGGATGGGCCTGGAATTGGGGCCTGAGACAGGGTCAGGGCCTGAAACAGGCCTGGAGCAGGGTCAGGGCCTGGGATGGGGCTGGAGCAGGGTCAGGGCCTGGGCCTGGAACTGGCTTGCAATAGGGGCCTAGAACAGTGTCAGGGCCTGGAACAGGCTTGGAATAGGGTCCTGGAACGAGCCTGGAGCAGGGTCAGGGCCTGGGATGAGGCTGGAATTGGGGCCTAGAACAGGCTCAGGGCCTGAGACAGGGTCAGGGCCTGGGATGGGCCTGGAATTGGGGCCTAGAACAGGGTCAGAGCCTGAGACAGGGTCAGGGCCTGGCACAGGCTGCCCAGGGAGGGGGCTGAGTCCCCACCCCTGGGTGTGTTTAACAGATGGGGAGATGAGGTGCTCAGGGATCTGGTTTAGCACAGGACAGGAATGGTTGGACCTGATGATCTTCAAGGTCCTTTCCAACCTTGTGACCCTGTGATTTAAAAAAACAGAACCTTTTTCAAATAGTTAAAGCATTTTTAAAGCCTGAATGGGAAGGAGATGGAAATGAGCAGAGACAACTCGTTAACTGGGACATGTAGTAACCCAGCAGTGAAATGTAGAGAGCAGAAACCACTATTCCCACTGTGAAAGATGAGGAAATTTTGGATTCTTGATTAAGATCTCATAAAACTTGCAGCAAATGAGGCCTGAAATAGACTGTCAGAGGGAGGAGGGTTTGCCTATCATATTTTACAGATGGTGTGATCTTAGAAGGTTTTGTTTCTGGGTTGAATGTTGATTGGAAGTCATGTTTCTGGTGTGGAGAAGAGCTTTTTGCCTTCATAGAATCATGGAATGTGTTGGTTTGGAAGGATTTTTAAAGGCCAGCTAGTCTAATCACCCTGCAGTGAGCAGGGACAGCTTCACTAGAGCAGGTTGCTCAGAGCCTCATCAAGCCTGAGCTTGAATATCTCCAGGGATGGGGCTGGAGATATTCAACCCACCTCTCTGGGCTTCCTGTTCCAGTGATCCACCACCCTCATATTGAAGAACCTTTTCCTAATATCTAACCTAAATCTCCCCTTTTCTAGTTTAAAACCATCACCCTTCATCCTATTGCTCTGTGCCCTTGGGAACAGTTCTTCCCCACCTTCCTTATAGGCACCTTTCAGGTATTGGAAGGCTGCTATAGGGTCCCTCTTGAACCTTCTCTTCTCCAAGCTGATCAAGCCCAACTCTTTCAGCCTGGCTTCACAGGAGAGGTGCTCCAGCCCTCTGATCATTTTTGTGGTCCTCCTCTGGACACAGTGCAACAGTTCCATGTCCTTCTTGTGTTGAGGGCTCCAAAGCTGGACACAGGACTCCAGGTGAGGTCTCCCCAGAGTAGAGGGGCAGAATCCCCTCTCTTGATCTGCTGGCCACACCAGATGCACATTGAGGGCTCTTGTCCAGCTTTTCATCCACGAGTAGCCCCAAGTCCTTTTCCTCAGGGCTGCCTCCTAGATGATCTTTGAGGTTCCTTCCAACCCAAAGCATTCTATGATTCTAAGTTTGTTCATTAGTCCTGACTTTAAATTACAGTTGGACTGGGAAGCAAACTAGAAGGGAGGGAGGGGTGTATAGGATGGAGGGACTTAGTGGTACCTGGGCTTGAATGGGGCATGGAGAAAGGATGCCTTGGAGGAGTTTGTCAGTGATTGCCACCAGTGATTGCCACCAGTGATTGCCACCAGTGATTGACCCAGCCCAGGATCAACCCATACCTTACCTAAAGGTGACTTCTAAGCTGCTCTGCTCTTAATATAGTGGAGTCTGAGAATCCAGGGGCAGCCACAACTTATTTGGGCAACTTCTCCCAGTGCCTCACCACCTTCATTGAAGAATTTCTTCCTAATATCTCAGCTAAATCTATCCTCTTTCAGTTTAAAACCATTACCCCTTGTCCTATCACTCCATTTCCTGATAGTAAGTCCCTCCCCATCTTGCCTGTAGGTCCCATTTACCTACTGGAACACTGCTCTAAGGCCTCTGTAGACCTTTCTCTTCTCCAGCCTGAACAACCCTGATGCTGTTCCTACTCAAGAGTGGTGAGGCACTGGAACTTTTTGCCCAGAGAAGATGTGGAAGCCCCTGGATCACTGGAAGTGTTCAAGGCCAGGCTGGATGGGGCTTTGGGCAACCTGGGCTAGTGAAAGGTGTCCCTGCCTGTGGCAGGGGGTTGGAACTGGATGGGTTTTGAGGTCACTTCCAACCCAAACCAGTCTGTGATTCTATGATTTCTTTACTGTGGGGGTGGTTAAACACTTGAAGATGATGCCAGGAGAAAGTGTGGCTGCCCCTGGATCCCTGGCAGTGTTTAAGGCCAGGTTGGATGGGGCTTTGGGCAACCTGGGCTAGTGAAGAATGTCCCTGCCCATGGCAGGGGGGTGAAACTAGATGATCTTTGAGGTCCCTTCCAACCCAAAACATTCTATGATTCTATAGTTTTGCAGCTGTGAAGAGAAATAAACCTTGATTTGTCAAAGTCCATGCAGTAAAATAATACTGGGGCCTGGGCCATGACTGGTTTTGACTGTGAGTCATTGAATCATAGACTGGGCTGGGTTGGAAGGGACCCCAAAGATCACAGAGCTCCAACCCCCCTGCCACAGGCAGGGACACCAACCTCCAGGCCTGGAGCTACACAAGGTTGCCCAGGGCCTCATCACAGAATCATAGAATCCCAGACTGGTCTGGGTTGGAAGGGACCCCAAGGATCAGAGAGTTCCAACCCCCCTGCCACAGGCAGGGACACCAACCTCCAGGCCTGGAGCTACACAAGGTTGCCCCTTTCTTTACCACCAAGGAGTATAGAGAAAAAAATCTCTATGTTGAAGCTTAGATGGAGCTTAGATGCTTTCTTTGTGGCATCACCCCTACAGAAAACACACATGCCTGGTCCATTTGTGCTCTTGTCAGATGCATGTGGTTTCAGGGCTGCCTCTTCCTGAGGTGATGACATTTCTCTCTCTGCTTCATTGCATTTCTATTGATCTCCCCTCTCTGCTCTCTGCTCTGCTGGAATGTAAATGACTTCAATGGGCAAACGTGTCTGGAAACCCAAGCTTTATACCATCCAGAAACCTTACTCTGTGAATTCAAGCTATAATATTAGGATTTCATTCTTATTTTTTTTAGATTCAAGCCCCAGCTGGAGTCCTGTGTCCAGAGCTGGGGCCCCAGGACAAGAAAGATGGGGAACTGTTGGAGAGGGGTCAGAGGAGCCACGGAGATGCTCAGAGGGCTGGAGCAGCTCCCCTCTGGAGAGAGGCTGAGGGAGCTGGGCTGGGTCAGCCTGGAGAAGAGAAGGCTGTGGGGGGACCTCATTGCAGCCTGCCAGTGCCTGAAGGGAGCAGAGAAACAGGAGGGGAATCAGCTTGTTCCAAGGGGAGAGACTGGCAGGACAAGGGGGATGGAGTGAAGCTGGAGGAGGGAAGGGTTAGAGGAGATCTTAGGGGGAAGTTCTTTGCAGAGAGAGTGGTGAGGGGCTGGAACAGGCTGCCCAGAGAGGGGGTGGGTGCCCCATCCCTGGAGGTGTTCAATGCCAGTTTGGCTGGGGCCCTGGGCAACCTTGTGTAGCTCCAGGCCTGAGGTTGGTGTCCCTGCCTGTGGCAAGGGGGTTGGAGCTCTGTGATCCTTGGGGTCCCTTCCAACCCAGACCAGTCTGGGATTCTGTGATGAGACCCCGGGCAACCTTGTGAAGCTCCAGGCCTGGAGGCTGGTGGCTCTGCCTGTGGCAGGGGTTTGGAACTCTGTGATCCTTGGGGTCCCTTCCAACCCACCCCAGTCTATGATTCTATGGTTCAGTAGAGGTGTAGGCCCCTGAGAAGCTGTGTTCCATACAACTGAATGAAGAGTTTAGCACTGCAGATTGTGTATTTTCCTACTACAAGAGTAAAACCATTGTAGTGTTGAAGTAGCAGCTGCTTAGGAATGTCAAGGGTAATTTGAAGTTCACAGTAAATCTTGGCAGGTAACTCAGATTTGATTATTTGAGTTTTATTATTGAATCCAAACCCCATTTCCTCTTGGAGGTTGGAGCTCTCTGATCCTTGGGGTCCCTTCCATTCCAGACAGTCCCTTCCATTCCAGACCAGTCTGTGATTCTATGATTCAACCCATGGTCTCTCTGGGATATTTAGGCAAATAGTCCTTCCTCAAATCCTAAATCCTTTCAAAACACTACAAATGAAATTTTGGGCCAGAGTGTCAAGATGCAGAGTTACAGGTGGACTCCAAATGGAAAACACTGCTTCTTTAAGAGCCTGTCTTGCTTTCTTTTGGTATTCTGGAGAGTTGGGGGGATCTTTTTGGGGGAGGGGAGGTTGTCCTTCTGTTAGATTACTCACTTTGAGGAATGCATCTCAAGCTGGCCATGTTGTCCTGAGTACCTATGCAAGGCTTTGGAGGATATACAGATGTATCATTGGTTTTATTAGCAATTAAGCCTTCTCTTAAGTACTTTCTGAAACCTGTTGCTGACCTAAAGTTGGCTTTCTGGTTGCTGTTGTTCTGTTTCCTAAGCTTCTTTGCTCTCTTTAATCTAACATGTGCATCTGTGACTCCACATCCCCACAAAGGCAGGGGCAGGAGAAATCTTCTAGAGCCTTTTCCATGTGCCTGGTGTAAGTGTGGTGGTTGAGGCTTTTAAAAGAAATGAATTAAAATAACAAAAACACAAATGCCTCTTACCCTGACAGCATTGAATGTGGTCAGGAACATTTGGGAAGAATTAGGAGGGAGGAAAATAAATCCAACCCAACAAACCACCAGGCAGAAGAAAATCACTGTTTGGAGGAGAGTTGAGGGATTTGTGTGTACCCATCTCTGAGCAGATCATCAGCCTCTCAACAGGGCATGTGGTTTTCTTCCCCTTCCCAGGAAAAAATGTGGGATTTGGGTGAAATGAGGTTGTTTGTTGAGGCTACTGGACTCTGATTCCCAGCTTTGCATCTGCTCAGTTAAGTGTGACCTCTGTTCCTTGCTGCTTGGGGGCGCTTTGGGTTGGGTTTGGGTTAAGTTGAGATCATCTTTCATCCCTTGCTAGAGTGAAATCCAGATGTTCATAGAATCACAGACTACTCTGGGTTGGAAGGGACCCCAAGGATCAGAGAGTTCCAACCCCCCTGCCACAGGCAGGGCCACCAACCTCAGGCCTGGAGCTACACAAGGTTGCCCAGGGCCCCATCACAGAATCATAGACTGGTCTGGGTTGGAAGGGACCTCAAAGATCACATAGTTTCAACCCCCCTGCCACAGGCAGGGACACCAACCTCCAGGCCTGGAGCTACACAAGGTTGCCCAGGGCCCCAGCCAACCTGGCCTTGAACACCTCCAGGGATGGGGCATCCACCTCCTCTCTGGGCAGCCTGTTCCAGCCCCTCACCACTCTCTCTGCAAAGAGCTTTCCCCTAAGATCTCCTCTAACCCTTCCCTCCTTCAGCTTTTCATCCATCTGTCAGAGCTTCCAGCAGCATGGCTGCAAGGAAGGAAACCAAAATTGAAGCTGAACACGTCAACACCACTTTCATTTAGAAACCCTTTTCCTTTCCCCTTGGAGTTCTGCATATCTAATGTCTCCTTCATGTCACCTTGAGGAATCTATGTCGTAGTGTGGCTGTTCAGTGCAGTGGATCTTACCAGTGTTTATCAATATCTGAAGGGTGGGACACAGCAGGACATGGCCAGCCTCTTCTCAGGCTGGGGGTGCTGGTGGGTGACAGGGTGGCCATGAGCCAGCAGTGTGCCCTGGGGGCTGAGAGAGACAATGGGATCCTGGGGGGCATCAGGAGGAGTGTGGGCAGCAGGTCACAGGAGGGGATCCTCCCCCTCTGCTCTGCCCTGCTCAGGCCCCAGCTGGAGTGTTGTGTCCAGGTCTGGGCTCCCTGGGATAGAAAAGCCAGGGATCTCCTGGAGAGAGTCCAGAGGAGGCTGAGGAGATGCTGAAGGGCCTGGAGCATCTCCCCTGGGAGGAAAGGCTGAGTGAGCTGGGGCTGTTCAGCCTGGAGAGAAGCAGCCTGAGAGGGGATCTGATCAATGGTTCTCACTAGCTGAAGGGTGGGACACAGGGGGACATGGGCAGCCTCTTCTCAGTGTCTGTGGGGACAGGACAAGGGGTGATGGGCTCAAGTTGGAGCACAGGGAGTTCCACCCCAATGTGGGGCAGAACTTCTTCCCAGTGAGGGTGAGGGAGCCCTGGGCCAGGCTGCCCAGGGGGGTGTGGAGTCTCCTTCTCTGGAGAGATTCCAGCCCCATCTGGATGTGTCCCTGTGTGCCCTGTCCTAGGGACCCTGCTTTGGCAGGGGGGTTGAACCCCATGATCTCTTGAGATCCCTTCCACCCCTATGATTCTCTGATTCTATGATCATATGTAGGAAAGTAGGTGAAACAAGTGCCTAAAACAACACCCCCCTCTCTTCTCCCCAAAAAGAAACACAGTGAGGTTTAGAGATTACCTTGGCACATTTTCAGCCTTGGCCTTTTATTTTTCCAGTAAGAAGCTCTCTAGGTTTTTTGTTCAAGGTAAATAATGTGCCTGGAACTTCAAAGTGCCTCTGCAGTCATTATTCTTCTGTCAAACTTGAGCTTGCCTCAGCAATGCACCTTTCTTCCACAGCTGGAAGGGAGAAGGTGCATGGACAGGGGTTTTTCATGGAGTTACAGAATCATAAAGGTTGGAAAAGACCTCCAACATCTTCTAGTCCAACTGCCCCCCCTACCACCTATATTACTAACCCGTGTCCCTAAGCATCCCATCCAACCTCTCCTTGAACACCCTGAGGGATGGTGACTCCCCCACCTGCCTGGGCAACCCCTTCCAATGCCCACCCACTCTTTCTGAGGGTGAACCTGAAACCCTGAACCTCCCCTGGTGCAACTTGCAGCCACTCCCTCTTGTCCTATCACTACTTATCTCCAAGAAGGGGCTGACCCCCAGCTCACCACAACCTCCTTCAGGTAGTTGGAGAGAGCAAGAAGGTCTCCCCTGAGCTTCCTCTTCTCCAAACTAAACAGTTCCAGTTCCCTCACAGCTCCTCATCAGACTTGTGTTCCAGGAAGACTTGTGTTCCATAAGACTTGTGTTCCATAAGACTTGTGTTCCATAAGACTTGTGTTTTCATTGCCAAGTGAAGCAGGAGTAGGCTCTGCAAGGAGAGGAGCCTTGCTCTGAATATATTGGTCATGGTTTTGAAGCCCTTTGAGAAGGTACAACACTTCCCTTACTCAAAATCTGCTCTAGAAATTCAACAACTTGACTGCTGTAGCCCTTTCTTAAGGGTAAGTGATTTCCTGGTGAATCCCTCCACCTCTGTTCCTAGTGGTGGTATTCTCCACTCTTCCTCTTCTCTACCATCAGATGGGCTTCCAAGCTCAAGCAAGACTCCCAACTAAAGCCACTCTGCTGTGAGTTGTCTTAACAGTGTCAAAAATAAGATGGTGTGCTGGAGAATGACAATTCAAGCTTGGGAACAAGCTTGGTTGTTCACAGCTAAAAGCAGAGCATGGAATGGGGCTGAGGAGGCCTTGTGTGGAGAAGACCTTAGGAGGGATATAGGGTAATATTCCAGGTGGGGGAGAAAACCAGGGCTTGTTTCATCATCCACCATCCCCTCAAGTCCTCTTTTGAAAAGATGACACTCCAAACAGGGGATTAATACAAATCCTTGGTAGAAACCAAGCTTGGTGTGCAGGAGGAACAGGTTTGGCAGCAGAACCCTTTGGTTGTTGTCTGCTGTTCCTCTACGTAGGAAGCATCTGGTCCAGACCTGTAAACCACAGGTTATATCATCTCACTGTAGCTGGTAGTGATAGACATAGGAACATTCCAGCCTGTTAAATAGGAATCTCTTGAAAGTGGCTCCAAAACTGGATCAAAGATGAGTGGTAGCACTCCAAAACCATGAAGGAAAGTTTGGCTGGAGCTCCTGAGCTGTTGTTATCCATCTGAGATGCTGTGCTCTCATAAACACTCTTGCCTGGGCTTACTGACTGTAGATGAACCTTCCATCAGGTCTTGCCCATGCAATGCTGGAGGTGTTAGTTGTCTCTGTTCTTCTAGCATGTCTCTTTAGTGTCTCAGCATGTCAGCATGGATTCACCAAGGGGAGATGGTGCTGGACCAACCTCATGGCCTTCTATGATCTCATAACAGGCTGGGTGGGTGGAGGGAGAGCAGTGGGTGTCACCTACCTTGACTCCAGCAAGGCTTTGATACTGTCTCCCATGACATCCTGAGAGCAAAGCTGAGAGAGCATGGGATAGAGGAGTGGACAGGGAGGTGGGTGGAGAACTGGCTGTGGGACCGAGCTCAGAGGGTGTGATCAGTGGAGCAGAGTCTGACTGGAGCCTGTGACCAGTGGTGTTCCCCAGGGCTCAGGGTTGGGTCCTGTCCTGTTCAATATCTTCATTGACACCTTGATGAGGGAACAGCACCCACCCTCAGCAAGTACCTGATGATCCAAAGCTGGGAGGGGTGGCTGACACCCAGGACACTGTGCTGCCATCCAGAGAGACCTGGCCAGGCTGGAGAGCTGGGCAGGGAGAAACCAGATGGGGTTCAACACAAGCAAGGGGAGAGTCTGGCACCTGGGGAGGAAGAACTGCTGGAATCAGGACAGGCTGGGGGTGAGCTGCTGGAGAGGAGCTCTGTGGAGAAGGACCTGGGGGTGCTGGTGGGTGACAGGGTGGCCATGAGCCAGCAGTGTGCCCTGGGGCTGAGAGAGACAATGGGATCCTGGGGGGCATCAGGAGGAGTGTGGGCAGCAGGTGACAGGAGGGGATCCTCCCCCTCTGCTCTGCCCTGCTCAGGCCCCAGCTGGAGTGTTGTGTCCAGGTCTGGGCTCCCTGGGATAGAAAAGCCAGGGATCTCCTGGAGAGAGTCCAGAGGAGGCTGAGGAGATGCTGAAGGGCCTGGAGCATCTCCCCTGGGAGGAAAGGCTGAGTAAGTTGGGACTCTTCAGCCTTGAGAAGAGAAGACTAAGGGGGGATCTAATTAAAGTCTATAATTATCTTAAGCAGAGGATGCAGGGGGAATCAGCCAGCCTCTTCTCAGTGTCTGTGGGGACAGGACAAGGGGTGATGGGCTCAAGTTGGAGCACAGGGAGTTCTGCACCAACATGGGGAAGAACTTCTTCCCAGTGAGGGTGAGGGAGCCCTGGGCCAGGCTGCCCAGGGGGGTGTGGAGTCTCCTTCTCTGGAGAGATTCCAGCCCCATCTGGACACCGACCTGTGCAGTATGAGCTGGGGAGCTGCTTTGGCAGGGGGTTGGACCCCATGAGCTCTCGAGGTCCCTTCCAACCCCTACAATTCTATGATGTCTCTTAAGCAAATGGAGGGATCTGGAGCCATTTGAATCTTGAAGCCTCCATCCTTTTAGCAGGAGGGAAACTAGAACAATCTGTATTATGTACTTTTGGGTGCTCCTGGCATATGTCTGTCCATCTGCACTTAGAGCACGTAGAGAAATGTGGCTAAAAACATCCTTTAGAGATGTCACCATATGAATATTCCCCCTGTGGAGTGAAAATAACTTTCAGTAAGGCTTTTAATTAGGCAAAAAGTAACTTTTTGGGGGGTATAATTTGGTCAGGATACCAACATACAAAGGAAGAGACAGAACTCTGCCCTCCTGAGGCCCCAGCTGGATCCTGTGTCCAGAGCTGGGGCCCCAGGACAAGAATGATGGGGAACTGTTGGAGAGGGGTCAGAGGAGCCATGAAGATGCTCAGAGGGCTGGAGCAGCTCCCCTCTGGAGAGAGGCTGAGGGAGCTGGGCTGGGTCAGCCTGGCGAAGAGAAGGCTGTGGGGGGACCTCATTGCAGCCTGCCAGTCCCTGAAGGGAGCAGAGAAACAGGAGGGGAATCAGCTTGTTCCAAGGGGAGAGAATGGCAGGACAAGGGGGATGGAGTGAAGCTGGAGGAGGGAAGGGTTAGAGGAGATCTTAGGGGGAAGTTCTTTGCAGAGAGAGTGGTGAGGGGCTGGAACAGGCTGCCCAGAGAGGAGGTGGATGCCCCATCCCTGGAGGTGTTCAGGGCCAGGTTGGCTGGGGCCCTGGGCAACCTTGTGTAGCTCCAGGCCTGGAGGTTGGTGTCCCTGCCTGTGGCAGGGGGGTTGGAGCTCTGGGATCCTTGGGATCCCTTCCAACCCAGACCAGTCTATGATTCTATGACAAGGGGTGATGGCCTCAAGTTGGAGCACAGGGAGTTCTGCACCAACATGGGGAAGAACTTCTTCCCAGTGAGGGTGAGGGAGCCCTGGGCCAGGCTGCACAGGGGGGTGTGGAGTCTCCATCTCTGGAGAGATTCCAGCCCCATCTGGATGTCTCCCTGTGTGCCCTGTCCTAGGGACCCTGCTTTGGCAGGGGGGTTGGACCTGATGAGCTCTTGAGGTCCCTTCCAACCCCTGGGATTCTCTGATCCTGTGAAGTCTACTCAGGCACTCCAAAAGTCTTGTGTCTCATAGCAAAACCCCGTGCTTCCAAGCAGCCTATGGTTGGCCAATGACCTCAGCATGCAAGTGTGCTTGCTTTGGGTTGGTGTCAAGACCACTTTACACAGCTGATGTACAGCCAAAACTGGAGCAAAAGTCCTTCACCAGTACAGGTTAGGGGTGACCTGCTGGGAGCAGCTCTGTGGAAAAAGACCTGGCAGTGCTGCTGAGCAACAGGTTGACCATGGGCCAGCAATGTGCCAAGAGAGCCAGCAGCATCGTGGGGTGGATCAGGAGAAGTGTGGGCAGCAGGTTGAGGGAGGTTCTACTGCCCCTCTGCTCTGCCCTGGAGAGGCCTCATTGGGAATAGTGTGTGTGGTGCTGGGTTCTCTGGGTCAGGAAGGACAGGGATCTCCTGGAGAGGGGACAACAAAGGGCTACAGAGATGCTGAGGGGACCAGAACATCTCTAATGAAGAGAGGCAGAGGGACTTGGGGATCAGAAGGAGATGACTGAGGGGGATCTTTTCAATGCTGATAAATCCTTGAGGGGTGGGCTCAGGAGGATGGGTCAGTCTGTTTTCAGGAGTGCCCAGGGACAGGACAAGAGGAGATGGGTACAAACTGGAGCAGAGGAAGTTCCACCTAACCCTGAGGAGAAACTTCTTTGCTGGGAGGGTGGCAGAGCACTGGACCAGGCTGCCCAGAGAGGTTGTGGAAGTCTCCATCTCTGGAGACATTCCAACTCCATGATCCTGGATGCTGCTCTGTGCATCCTGCTCAAAGTGATCCTGCTCTCTCAGAGGGGTTGAACTGGTTGATCTCCAGAGGTCCTTTCCAACCCCCATCCTTCTGAGATTCATTTCAGCACCCTGGGCTTAGATGCTGCAACCTAATTTCAAAACTAAGTAGACTGAGCTTGAGAGTATCATAGAATCCCAGACTGGGTTGGGTTGGAAGGGACCATGGATCAGAGAGCTCCAACCCCACTGCCACAGGCAGGGACACCAACCTCCAGGCCTGGAGCTACACAAGGTTGCCCAGGGCCCCATCCAAACTGTCCTTGAACACCCCAAGGGATGGAGCACCCACCCTCTCTCTGGGCAGCCTGTTCCAGAGTAGTCCCTCTATGTTCCAAATCCCATTCCTAAGACCTGAATTCTGATTCCCATCTTTGCTTTCAGAGAAATAATAGATGCAGAATGCCTCAGTGGGGGGGGGAATTGAAGTGAGAACAGTGCCTTTAACATAGTGCCACAAGCAAATTGGAGTCAGTTTTGTTCTGGAGCACTTTGGAGCTTGGGAATGGCACCGACAGGAGGCCACTGGGGAAGGCTTCAAATCTGCACATTGAAGTAATTAAAGGTTATCAATGACTCATGTATCTCCTTCCACCCACATAACTCTGCTAGCTAGGAGTGCTTGCTTTCTCTTCCTAATACATTTCAGACTGTCTGGCATGGTAGAAATCATTTAACCCTGAGGATTATCTCAGTGCTTTCAGCTCCCATCCCAAGGTGGGCCTTTGGCTTTAGCATCTGTATGGCAGGGAAGCAGCTGTCAGGTAACTACTCTCATCTTCTCCCTGGTCATTCAACTCAATTTCACATGGCTCCTGGGATCTTTTCTAGCAGCAGAATCTTTTTAATCAAAGGCTGTCTTAGCTCTAGTTTTATTGGAACAAAATCCAGCTGGAGGCTGGTCATGACTGGCATCCCCCAGGGCTCAGTCCTGGGTCCAGTTTTGTTCAATGTCTTTATCAATCAACTGGGTGAAGGGATTGGATGTTCCCTCAGGAGGTTTGGAGATGACACTAAGCTGGGAGGAAGTGTTGATCTACCTGAGGGTAGGGAGGCTCTTCAGAGGGATGTGGACAGGCTGGACCCATGGGCTGAGACCAGTGGGATGAGGTTTAACAAGGCCAAGGGTAGAGTGCTGCACATGGGACAGAACAACCCCCTGCAGAGCTACAGGCTGGGGGAGACTGGCTGGAGAGCTGTGAGGCAGAGAAGGACCTGGGGGTGTTGGGTGACTGCAGGCTGACCATGAGCCAGCAGTGTGCCCAGGTGGCCAGGAAGGCCAATGGCATCCTGGCTTGTGTCAGCCCCAGTGTGGCCAGTAGGTGTGGGGAGGGGATTGTGCCCCTGGGCTGGGCACTGGGGAGGCTGCAGCTGGAGTGCTGGGTCCAGTTCTGGGCTCCTCAGCATCAGAAGGACATTGAGGTGCTGGAGCGAGTGCAGAGAAGGGCAACCAGGCTGGGGAAGGGGCTGGAGGGCAAATCCTCTGAGGAGCAGCTGAGGGAGCTGGGGGTGTTGAGCCTGGAGAAGAGGAGGCTGAGGGGAGACCTTCTCCCCACCTCCCCTGCCCTGCCAGGAGGGTGCAGAGAGGTGGGCGATGGTCTCTTCAGCCAGGGGACAGGAGATGGGCCAAGGGGCAATGGGCTCAAGCTGCCCCAGGGCAGGGTCAGCTCAGCTGGGAGGGGAAAGTTCTTCCCTGGCAGAGTTGTGGGGCTGTGGAACAGGGGCCTGGAGCAGGGTCAGGGCCTGGAGCAGGGTCAGGGCCTGGAGCAGGGGCCTGGAATAGGGGCCTGGAGCAGGGTCAGGGCCTGGAACGGGTCTGGACAAGGGTCAGGGCCAGGAATGATCCTGGAATTGGGGCCTAGAACAGGGTCAGTGCCTGAGACAGGGTCAGGGCCTGGCACAGGCTGCCCAGGGAGGGGGCTGAGTCCCCACCCCTGGGTGTGTTTAACAGATGGGGAGATGAGGTGCTCAGGGATCTGGTTTAGCACAGGACAGGAATGGTTGGACTTGATGATCATAAAGGGCCTTTCCAACCTGGTGATTCTGTGATTTATTTATTTTCCTTGATTCTTTGCTATAGTGACAACTTCAAATCACTGCTCAAAGTGCTGACCTACAGTTCTGGATTTAGGATTTATCCCAAAGCAACTGAGAGACTCCTCTGTGTGTTCAACTCAGGGACATGGCAGTTAAATTTAAGACTATTTGAAGTTTCTAATTTGATCTCACTGTGCTGATTGTTTGACAAATCAGAGATCAAATTATTTTTAGCCAGAGATTTGAAAAGCTGGAAGTTGTTTGATAATCTCTTCAAGTGACTAAAATTGATATTCATGCCATCTTAAGATTCCAAAGATAACATGAATGTCTCCTGGGTGTGTTAGTGTGCTCCTCTGGTGTGTTTGTGTGATTATGATAGGTGTCTTGCTCAAATTGTGATATATCATGGCTAAACCCTAAGAACCAAAAATTCCTTCAGTTGGGATTTGTTGAGGAACTGCATCATGGAAGCCTTAAACCCCCTGAATTTTGGTAACCTGAAGGTCACCCACCTGTCTCAAAATGAGGCATAAAGTGGGGTTTTGGGTAGTATCACTGGCAGGGCATCATAAAGAAATTGCCTCTGGTTTTATTGATCCTTGTGTCCTCTGAACAAATGCTCTGGCATATATCTTGGCTGTTTTGGGATCACAGGAACTTAAATATCTTGGAGGGGAATATCTCCTACTGGTTTAAATATCTAGATCTTAAATATTGCTAAGTACCCTTTCTTTTCACATTCCCTAAGTGATACTTTAATCCTACAGTTTGCTGAAATATAATTGCCATGCTCTTCTGTGAGTAGACTTTTGGAAGATCTTTATCCTGGAGCTATGGCTGGTTATCTCCTGTTTTTTCAGGACAGCCTTTGTGGGAGGTGGAGACACAGGTCCTTCCAGAATGTAGGAGACCTTATCTTCCTCATTAATCCTCTAGTTTGGACACAATCCTGCAGTTCTAATGAAGTTATGGACAAGGTGTTGGGTCCAGGCCTGTTTAATATCTTCATTGATGACCTTGATGAGGGAACAGCACCCACCCTCAGCAAGTACCTGATGATCCAAAGCTGGGAGGGGTGGCTGACACCCAGGACACTGTGCTGCCATCCAGAGAGACCTGGCCAGGCTGGAGAGCTGGGCAGGGAGAAACCAGATGGGGTTCAACACAAGCAAGGGGAGAGTCTGGCACCTGGGGAGGAAGAACTGCTGGAATCAGGACAGGCTGGGGGTGAGCTGCTGGAGAGGAGCTCTGTGGAGAAGGACCTGGGGGTGCTGGTGGGTGACAGGGTGGCCATGAGCCAGCAGTGTGCCCTGGGGCTGAGAGAGACAATGGGATCCTGGGGGCATCAGGAGGAGTGTGGGCAGCAGGTGACAGGAGGGGATCCTCCCCCTCTGCTCTGCCCTGCTCAGGCCCCAGCTGGAGTGTTGTGTCCAGGTCTGGGCTCCCTGGGATAGAAAAGCCATGGATCTCCTGGAGAGAGTCCAGAGGAGGCTGAGGAGATGCTGAAGGGCCTGGAGCATCTCCCCTGGGAGGAAAGGCTGAGTGAGCTGGGGCTGTTCAGCCTGGAGAGAAGAAGACTAAGGGGGGACCTAATTAATTTTTATAAATATCTGACCCTGCTCCAGGCCCGTTACAGGCTATGACCCTACTCCAGGCCCATCCCAGGCCCTGACCCTGCTCCAGGCCTGTTCCAGGCCCTGACCCTGTTCTAGGCCCCTCTTCTAGGCCCATTTCAGGCCCTGACCCTGTTTCAGGCCCTGACCCTGTTCTAGGCCCCAATTCCAGGCCCATTCCAGGTCTTGACCCTACTCCAGGCCCGTCCCAGGCCCTGACCCTGCTCCAGGCCCTGACCCTGTCTCAGGCCCTGACCCTGCTCCAGGCCCTGACCCTGTCTCAGGCCCTGACCCTGCTCCAGGCCCTTTCCAGGACCTGACCCTCATCCAGGCCCATCCCAGGCCCTGACTCTGATCCAGGCCCTGACCCTGCTCCAGGCCCATTCCAGGCCCTGACCCTGTTCCAGGCCCCTATTCCAGGCCCCTGCTCCAGGCCCTGACCCTGCTCCAGGCCCATCCCAGGCCCTGACCCTGCTCCAGGCCCCTGTTCCACAGCCCCACAACTCTGCCAGGGAAGAACTTTCCCCTCCCATCTGAGCTGACCCTGCCCTGGGGCAGCTTGAGCCCATTGCCCCTTGGCCCATCTCCTGTCCCCTGGCTGAAGAGACCATCGCCCACCTCTCTGCACCCTCCTGGCAGGGCAGGGGAGGTGGGGAGAAGGTCTCCCCTCAGCCTCCTCTTCTCCAGGCTCAACACCCCCAGCTCCCTCAGCTGCTCCTCAGAGGATTTGCCCTCCAGCCCCTTCATCAACCTTGCAGAGAGGTACAAATATCCAAGGAGGCTACAAAAACCTGTCAAAGATGGTCAGCAAGTAGAAGCAAAGAAAGGAATGAACAATAAATGACTATATAGGTGATAAGTCGTAGGACAAGGTGGTGCATCAGGAAGACAGGAATTGATTGGCAACACAGAAATGTGGGGGGAAACCAGCATAACTGTAGCATTAATACAGAGGGACATAAACTAACAAGAAGAAGAATGGATGTGAAGGAGGCAGAGGATGCTCTGGGCTACACATCAACATTGTGTGCGGTGAGGGGAATGTAGAAGGGTTTTGATAGTGATAAGGAATGAAGTGGAGTGCAAACTCAGGAAACATGGGGAAGTTCCTCTTCATCAGCAGGGACAGGGAGGGGATTGTCCCTCTCTGCTCTGCCCTCCTGAGGCCCCAGCTGGATCCTGTGTCCAGAGCTGGGGCCCCAGGACAAGAAAGATGGGGAACTGTTGGAGAGGGGTCAGAGGAGCCACGGAGATGCTCAGAGGGCTGGAGCAGCTCCCCTCTGGAGAGAGGCTGAGGGAGCTGGGCTGGGTCAGCCTGGAGAAGAGAAGGCTGTGGGGGGACCTGATTGCAGCCTGCCAGTCCCTGAAGGGAGCAGAGAAACAGGAGGGGAATCAGCTTGTTCCAAGGGGAGAGAATGGCAGGACAAGGGGGATGGAGTGAAGCTAAAGGAAGGTTTAAATTAGATATTAGGGGGAAGTTTTTTACCTTATCACCACCTACAACTACCTGAAGGGAGGTTGTAGAGACGTAGGCTATGGTCTCTTCAGCCAGGGGACAGGAGATGGGCCAAGGGGCAATGGACTCAAGCTGCCCCAGGGCAGGATCAGCTCAGCTGGGAGGGGAAAGTTCTTCCCTGAAAGAGTTGTGGGGCTGTGGAACAGGGGCCTGGAGCAGGGTCAGGGCCTAGGATGGGCCTGGAGCAGGGTCAGGGCCTGAGACAGGGTCAGGGCCTGGGATGGGCCTTGAATAGGGGCCTAGAACAGGGTCAGGCCTGAGACAGGGTCAGGGCCTGGAACAGGCTGCCCAGGGAGGGGGTTGAGTCGCCACCCCTGGGTGTGTTTAAAAAATGGGTAGATGTGGTACTTAGGGATCTGGTTTAGCTTAGGATGGGAATGGTTGGACTTGATGATCTTTGAGGGTCTTTTCCAACCTTGTGATTCTCTGATAACCTTGGTACAAGCATCATGAAAACTAGAAGGGTGATCAGGGCTGGTGTAGGAGGAAAAACTCTTGAAAATTCATTTTGCCTGCCCCAAAGGTCTGCAGACAGGCTCCAGCTGAAGCCTGTTCTGGGTAGCTGGGTGACTGGTGTTAACTGTGATGTGATTTGCCTTGTACAAAATGCCATTTAAACTGTGAAGCAAATGCTCTTTGCATCTATTGGTGCAGTTGGTTTTAGGAAAGATAAGGTCTTCTTAGCTTGAAGGACAATGAGTTTATAAGCAAAAATTCCAGACAATGGGAAATTTCAGGTGGATATGAGGTGGTTTCTCTATGTCACATATGAAGAAGAGCTATCTGAGCAGGGAATAGTGCAGGTTAACAAATCCATGTTGTTGCTACTCTTTTGTGCAGCTGCAATTCTCTACTCAAGGGAGTGGAAATAACACAGCCAACTCTACTCTTGTTTCTCAAGGGAAAATGCTCAGGGCTACTCCTGTGTGCTCATC
Source organism: Laterallus jamaicensis coturniculus (assembly GCA_022605575.1). Classification (NCBI taxonomy): domain Eukaryota; kingdom Metazoa; phylum Chordata; class Aves; order Gruiformes; family Rallidae; genus Laterallus; species Laterallus jamaicensis. Next base: position 179,875 of record JAKCOX010000224.1, on the reverse strand, counting down.
TCTGCTTTGCCTTGCTCTTTCATCAGAGCTGCTGTTCATGATGAGAGGTGGCATTAAAGAGGAGCCTCCTCTTCCTCTGTCTCCTTCATAGAATCAGAAAACTGAAAGGCAAGGGGTTGGGAAGAGATTATTCATCCCAAACAACTGAGAGAAGGCAGAATCACAGAATGCTTTAGGTTGGAAGGGACCCCAAGGATCACAGAGTTCCAACCTCCCTGCCACAGGCAGGGACATCCTCACTAGAGCAGAGTGTCCAAAGCCCCATCCAACCTGGCCTTGAACACCTCCAGGGATGGGGTTTCCACAGCATCTCTGGGCAGCCTGTGCCAGGGCCTCACCCCTCTCAGAGAGAATAATTTCTTCCTAACATCTAATCTAACTCTGTTCTCCTCCAGCTTGAAGCCATGTCCCCTTGTCCTGTCCCTGCACTCCCTGGTGACCAGCCCCTCTCCCATGTTCCTGGAGGACCCCTTTAAGTACTGGAAGGCTGCAATTAGACCTCCCCAGAGCCTTCTCTTCTCCAGGCTGAACAAGCCCAACTCTTGCACAGGTCAGTGTCCAGATGGGGCTGGAATCTCTCCAGAGAAGGAGACTCCACACCCCCCTGGGCAGCCTGGCCCAGGGCTCCCTCACCCTCACTGGGAAGAAGTTCTTCCCCAGATTGGAGTGGAACTCCCTGGGCTCCAACTTGAGCCCATCACCCCTTGTCCTGTCCCCACAGACACTGAGAAGAGGCTGCCCATGTCCCCCTGTGTCCCACCCTTCAGCTAGTGAGAACCATTGATCAGATCCCCTCTCAGGCTGCTTCTCTCCAGGCTGAACAGCCCCAGCTCACTCAGCCTTTCCTCCCAGGGGAGATGCTCCAGGCCCTTCAGCATCTCCTCAGCCTCCTCTGGACTCTCTCCAGGAGATCCCTGGCTTTTCTATCCCAGGGAGCCCAGACCTGGACACAGCACTCCAGCTGGGGCCTGGCCAGGGCAGAGCAGAGGGGGAGGATCCCCTCCTGTCACCTGCTGCCCACACTCCTCCTGATGCCCCCAGGATCCCATTGTCTCTCTCAGCCCCCAGGGCACACTGCTGCCTCATGGCCACCCTGTCACCCACCAGCACCCCCAGGTCCTTCTACACAGAGCTCCATTCCAGCAGCTCCCCCCCAGCCTGTCCTGATTCCAGCAGTTCTTCCTCCCCAGGTGCCAGACTCTCCCCTTGCTTGTGTTGAACCCCATCTGGTTTCTCCCTGCCCAGCTCTCCAGCCTGGCCAGGTCTCTCTGGATGGCAGCACAGTGTCCCTGGGTATCAGCCACACATGATACAGGGGAGATGCTCCAGGCCCTTCATCATCTCCATGTCCCTCCTCTGGACTCTCTCCAGGAGATCCCTTGCTTTTCTATCCCAGGGAGCCCAGAACTGGACACAACACTCCAGCTGGGACCTGACCAGGGCAGGGTAGAGTTTGAGGATCCCCTCCTTTGACCTGCTCCCCACACTCCAAAGAAAGAGGCTGATCATACTGACATACAGAGAGATGGTCTGAGGATGAGGAGGCAGATGTTTCCAATCCTTCTTGTTGAATTATTGTAGACAAAGACTTTGCCTGGAACTGGTTTATATTCTAAAGCTGGAAAGGAAATTCTTAGAAAGCAGCAAACCAAGAGTATCCAACCACCACCAAAAATAAAAAGACATGAAAATCCAGCAAGCTGTGGCTGGAGGTTAATATTTTGAAGGCAGCATGAAGCAACACCTGTGTATTGAAGGGTGGAAGTGATTTATTGCTTATTTTTGCTTTATCCCAGCATTGACTGAAGGATTTTCAAGGATGAACAAGGAAGGGTGGAAAAGAAAAAGGGAGGGGGGAGGTTGTAATATGAAGGGAATGATTTGAAGGTTAAGTATGGCTGGTGCTTTAGAAAAGCCATCAACCTGAACCCACAGTGATTGCAAAGGCAAAATGAATCAAACTTAATTAGATGGACAAAGTTGACCTCATGATGAGCTGAGCTTGATGCTTGCTGCCTTGCTTGGAGATCCCAATCGATATCAAGGTTAAAATGAAGCTCTCCTCATGTTGCCTGTAGCTCTGTGCTGCTTTCTCTTCCCTTGAAAGTCTCTTCTCCTGAAGTCTAAATTCTGCTTTTCAAAGCAGGGTTAGTTGAGCTTCTCAGAGTATTTTTGGCTGGGAAAGATAATGAAGTGTGCACCCTCAGCAAGTTCGCAGGTGACACCAAGCTGAGTGGTGTGGTCAACACCCTGGAAGGAAAGGAGCCATCCAGAGGGATCTTGACAGGCTGGAAAGATAGGCCTGGGTGACCCTGAGGAGGTTCAACACTGCCAAGTGTGAGGTGTTGCACTGGGGCTGGAGGAATCCCAGCCCTAGATCCAGCCTGGGAGAAGAGCTCCTGGAGAGCAGCCCTGCTGAGAAGGACCTGGGGGTCATGGGGGGTGAGGAACTTCCCATGAGCCAGCAGTGTGCTCTTGCAGCTGGGAAGGGCGATGGGATCCTGGGCTCCATCAGCAGAGGGGTGGCAGCAGGGACAGGGAGGGGATTGTCCCTCTCTGCTCTGCCCTCCTGAGGCCCCAGCTGGATCCTGTGTCCAGAGCTGGGGCCCCAGGACAAGAAAGATGGGGAACTGTTGGAGAGGGGTCAGAGGAGCCACGGAGATGCTCCGAGGGCTGGAGCAGCTCCCCTCTGGAGAGAGGCTGAGGGAGCTGGGCTGGGTCAGCCTGGAGAAGAGAAGGCTGTGGGGGGACCTCATTGCAGCCTGCCAGTCCCTGAAGGGAGCAGAGAAACAGGAGGGGAATCAGCTTGTTCCAAGGGGAGAGACTGGCAGGACAAGGGGGATGGAGTGAAGCTGGAGGAGGGAAGGGTTAGAGGAGATCTTAGGGGGAAGTTCTGTGCAGAGAGAGTGGTGAGGGGCTGGAACAGGCTGCCCAGAGAGGGGGTGGGTGCCCCATCCCTGGGGGTGTTTAAGGCCAGGTTGGCTGGGGCCCTGGGCAACCTTGTGTAGCTCCAGGCCTGAGGTTGGTGTCCCTGCCTGTGGCAGGGAGGTTGGAGCTCTCTGATCCTTGTGGTCCCTTCCAACCCTTGCCATTCTATGATTCTAAGTGTAAATGCAGCAATCCATTTGATACAAAGCTTAAAAAGACACAAAGAACTGGAGTTTAAAATCCAAATGTGGCAGGACCCAAATAGAAATGATAAAGTCTGGGAGATCTCATCTCCTAGCCACCTTCTTCCAAGCATTCCTTTTCTTCTTGAGGCTGGGGAGAATGGTTTGAAGCACATCCTTTAATGAGAAAAGGGATGAGAAGGGTTCTGGGAAGCCTGGGGAAGGTGCAACCCTGAGTACTCATCCAAATTTGGGAATGAGATGCTGGAGGCCAGCCATGCTGAGAGGGATTTGGGGGTCTTGGTCAACAGCATATTACTCATAGAATCATAGACTGGTCTGGGTTGGGAGGGACCCCAAGGATCACAGAGCTCCAACCCCCCTGCCACAGGCAGGGCCACCAACCTCCAGGCCTGGAGCTACACAAGGTTGCCCAGGGCCCCATCCAACCTGGCCTTGGACACCCCCAGGGATGGGGCATCCACTACTTCTCATGAGCCAGGAGTGTGTCCAGGCAGCCAGGAGGGTCCATGGCATCCTGGGGTGCATCAAGCATGGCATGGCCAGAGGTCCAGGGAGGGGATTGTCCCACTCTACACTGAGCTGGGGTGGCCTCACCTTGAGTCTTGGGTGCAGGTTTGGGTGCCACAGGACAAGAGGGACACAAAACTGTTGGAGAGTGCCTGAAGGAGGGCAGCAAGGATGGAGAAGGGTCTGGAGAGGAAAGATTATGAGGTGAGGGTGAAGTCTCTAGGTTTGTATTGCCTGGAGAAGAGGAGGCTGAGGGGAGACCTCCTGGGGGTCTGTGGCTTCCTGATGAGGGGCAGTGAAGGGGGAGGGGCTGATCTCTCTCCTCTCTTTGGGGAGCAGGGATGGAACCTGAGGGAACAGTGAGAAGCTGCCCCAGGGGAGGGTTAGGCTGGGTGTCAGGAAGAGGTTCTGTGCTGAGAGGGGGGTCAGGCACTGGCACAGGCTCCCCAGGGAAGGGGTCCCAGCCCTGAGCTGGGCTGAGGTCAAGAAGCATCTGGATGATGCCCTCAGTGCCCTGCTCTGACTTGGCTGGTCTGTGTGGAGCCAGGATTAGGACTCCATGATCCTTATGGATCCCTTTCAGCTCAGGAGATCCTAGGATTCTGTGATTAAACCCCTGTACATTGAAAACATCCATAAAATCCAATGGTTTGATGCTTTGATATCTCTTCTTGTACCTTCCAGAGCATAAACCCTAGAAACCTGGTGGGTCTCCAGGGAGAGGAGAGAAACTTATTGGGTGTCCAGCTTACTGAGGTGACTACTAACATGAGTTGTAGGGTGGAGGAAGAGGTGGTGATGCATCATGACATTGAATTGCTTTGGTGGTAGAGTCTGACCTGCACCCTTTTAACCCTTTCTTGCTCCTGGGGAGGTGAGCCCAAATCTGCCTCTCTAAGCCACACTACTTAATGACATCAAAACCCCCTCTTCCTTAAACTCAGACCAGTTTAAATTGCAGGAAGGGGCTCCAGTTTGGCTGTACTTCCATCTTCTAACCCTTGAATCCACTGTATTGCAGTATATTCCTAAGGGATGCCTTTTCTTCACCCTCCTGGAGATAAATAGAGCAGAGAGAGTTAAATACAAAGTCTTCCAACTTGACCTACAAGTTTTGCCCACTGCACTTACTGCAACCACCTCTTCAGGTTCATTTCCTACCCCCAAATTTTCTTCCTTTCCTCTGCCTAAGAGAAGAAACACCTTAAAATGGTTCTATAGGGTAAAAATCCTCAGAGCAGATTTATTCCCTCTGCCTCCAGAACTCTTGATATCAGCTGGAGAAAGAGAAAGAAGAGTAAATTGCAAATATTCAATACTTCATGAGCCACACAGGCCAAGGAACTTTCTAATGCAGCTCTAATCTGATTTGGGTTTTAAAGCTCTTGGTATTGATTTGTCATTTGAAAACTGTCATGCTCTGGGGCCATTGTACAAGGAGGGAGGGAGGGAAGAGAAAATGCTTTGTAAATACATTTCTGAGGACCTAGAAAAGCCTATTTGGAGGAATGGCTGGACCATAGTAGAGTCATGCTTTGGCTGGTAATGGTGTATAAATCTCATTTCTATTTCAAACCATTTAATTTGTCATGGTTTGTGTGCAAAGGGAATAACAGAGGAGTGGGCAGGGTCTTCTTGGTGCCCCCTGCCTGAGGCTGCATCTCAGTAGATGTCCACCTGCTTCCTCACCTTAAATTCTACTCTTCCTCAGTGACTGGGGCCTCCAGTACAAGAAAGATGTGGGACTGATGGAGAGGGGTCAGAGGGGTGGCAGCAGGGACAGGGAGGGGATTGTCCCTCTCTGCTCTGCCCTCCTGAGGCCCCAGCTGGATCCTGTGTCCAGAGCTGGGGCCCCAGGACAAGAAAGATGGGGAACTGTTGGAGAGGGGTCAGAGGAGCCACGGAGATGCTCAGAGGGCTGGAGCAGCTCCCCTCTGGAGAGAGGCTGAGGGAGCTGGGCTGGTTCAGCCTGGAGAAGAGAAGGCTGTGGGGGGACCTCATTGCAGCCTGCCAGTGCCTGAAGGGAGCAGAGAAACAGGAGGGGAATCAGCTTGTTCCAAGGGGAGAGAATGGCAGGACAAGGGGGCTGGAGTGAAGCTGGAGGAGGGAAGGGTGAGAGGAGATCTTAGGGGGAAGTTCTTTGCAGAGAGAGTGGTGAGGGGCTGGAACAGGCTGCCCAGAGAGGAGGTGGATGCCCCATCCATCCCTGGAGGTGTTCAAGGCCAGATTGGCTGGGGCCCTGGGCAACCTTGTGTAGCTCCAGGCCTGGAGGTTGATGGCCCTGCCTGTGGCAGGGGGGTTGGAACTGTGTGATCCTTGGGGTCCCTTCCAACCCTTCCCATTCTAAGATTCTATGATCAGCCTGAGTAGTGATAAATTATAAATGTGCTGGAAATAAAACCCTTTGATGTTCAAGAAGATCTATTTTTTTTCCCCCTCTCCTTTTCTGCACTCATCATCTTGCTTCATTTTTAGCCACTATTTAAGCTGTGTGACTGTGGCTTTTTAAGCACATGGGTCATTGACTTTTTGATTGGCAGGTGGGCTCCCTTCCAGCTTTGATATTGCTCTGAGCAATTAATGTCCAGAAAAGCTGAATTGAGTAGAGTGGGCATGTTGGGTGAAGCAATCAGTGGTACCAAGTGTAGTGAAGCTACTGCTTAGAGCCCTGGAGAAAGAGCTCTCCACCCACATTCATTCATTGGGCTGGAAGAATCCCAGCCATAGATCCAGCCTGGGAGAAGAGCTCCTGGAGAGCAGCCCTGCTGAGAAGGACCTGGGGGTCCTGGGGGGTGAGGAACTTCCGATGAGCCAGCAGTGGCTCTTGCAGCTGGGAAGGGCGATGGGATTCTGGGCTCCATCAGCAGAGGGGGGGCAGCAGGGACAGGGAGGGGATTGTCCCTCTCTGCTCTGCCCTCATGAGGGCAGACAAACAAGGATCATAGAATCCCAGACTGGTCTGGGTTGGAAGGGACCCCAAGGATCCCAGAGCTCCAACCCCCCTGCCACAGGCAGGGACACCAACCTCAGGCCTGGAGCTACACAAGGTTGCCCAGGGCCCCATCCAACCTGGCCTTGAACACTTCCAGGGATGGGGCACCCACCCCCTCTCTGGGCAGCCTGATCCAGCCCCTCACCACTCCAAATCTCTCCCATTTTCCAGGTGAAGATGGCAGTGGATGATTGGTGGGTGAGGAACTTCCCATGAGCCAGCAGTGGCTCCTGCAGCTGGGAAGGGCAATGGGATCCTGGGCTCCATCAGCAGAGGGGTGGCAGCAGGGACAGGGAGGGGATTGTCCCTCTCTGCTCTGCCCTCCTGAGGCCCCAGCTGGATCCTGTGTCCAGAGCTGGGCCCCAGGACAAGAAAGATGGGGAACTGTTGGAGAGGGGTCAGAGGAGCCACGGAGATGCTCAGAGGGCTGGAGCAGCTCCCCTCTGGAGAGAGGCTGAGGGAGCTGGGCTGGTTCAGCCTGGAGAAGAGAAGGCTGTGGGGGGACCTCATTGCAGCCTGCCAGTCCCTGAAGGGAGCAGAGAAACAGGAGGGGAATCAGCTTGTTCCAAGGGGAGAGAATGACAGGACAAGGGGGCTGGAGTGAAGCTGGAGGATGGAAGGGTTAGAGGAGATCTTAGGGGGAAGTTCTTTGCAGAGAGAGTGATGCAGCTCCAGGCCTGGAGGTTGGTGTCCCTGCCTGTGGCAGGGGTTTGGAGCTCTATGATCCTTGGGGTCCCTTCCAACCCATGCCATTCTATGATTTTATGATGTAGCATGTCTGCTGCTTCCTGGTTTGAACTTTATTGCCCAACCAGCTGAAATAGTCTTTTCTTAGGACTGGAGATCTTGTGTTTAGTTGAGTTTGAACTGGTTGGGGTTATTTGTCTTTGAGCAGGGCTCTTCTCCATGGAGATGTTAATGGTTGGACTTGATGATCTTAAAGGTCTTTTCCAACCTTGTGATTCTGTCTGTCCATCTTCCCATGAACTTGTGATCCAGGACTTGGTTCTCATGAGTTTCCACCCTTTTCACAGAATCACAAGGTTGGAAAAGACCTTTAAGATCATCAAATCCAACCATTTCAGCACCAATAGTTTTGGGTTTATGGTATCCCTGTTGTGAATGTTGAGGGTTGGGACTACTTTTCCTTTCCCTCAAAACACCAGACCACATTGAAACAGCCCATGAGGTAGAGGGCACAGCCAAAACATTCACTGTGCTTGTAGAAGACCCAGTAGAGAAGACTGTGGTGCTGTCTAGGAAAGGTGCAGGGCCTGGGATATCCACCTTCCAAAGGCCTGATGTGTCTTCAAGGGGGTATTTCTCACCAAAATCAAGCTGGGAATTCCATCTCCTTGTAGATAGAAGTGGACATCAGGTGGTGACAAAGCTCACTTTGGAAGGATGCCTATCAGAGAGTCACCTGTACCAAGAGAATCCCTTAGACCACAGTCTGAGGAGTGTCCTACCTGGCATCTGTCCTGGCAGCTGTCAACATCCATGCTGTGTATGAACCCATAAAGAAAGTCTCATCACCCAAGGCAGAGCCTTAAACCAAGAGAAAGACTCTTTATTGATCAACATTGATCTGTCTTGGGCACCACATCAAGAGCATAGCTCTCTTCTGATGTGCTAATGCCTCTGGCTTCTCCCCAACTTTTAGGTCTCCTGGCATTGGACTTTACCATCAAGTTCTCCTCTCTCTGCAGGTTCAGGGACTCTATCAAGGAGTGTAGTGACAGGACAAGGGATCTGATGGTTTTGAGATGAAAAGAGAGTTAGATTTATATATTAGGAATAAATTCTTCACTGTGAGGGTGGTGGGACCCTGGCACAGCTTGTCCAAAGAAGCTGGGGATGCCCCTGAATCCCTTGCAGCATCCAAGACCAGGTTGGATGGAGCTTTGGACACCCTGGTCTAGTGGAGGGTGTCTCAGCCCTTGGCTGGAGGGTTGGAACTAGATGAGTTTTAAGGTTCTTTACAACCCAAATTGTTCTATAGTTGTCTCCTGCTGCTCCCACTGGTGAAGAAGTTTGGCTTAGTGACAGGTCAGGCTGTTGATGCTGATGGTGCTTCTGGTGCTGGTGGAGGGCAGATAACCAGATTTACTGCAAACTCAACGCTCAATTCAACCTGTCATCCCATTCCTGGTGCTCTGCTCTTCTAGGCCTTGGAAAATAAGTGGATAAAAGGAGCTGAGGATCTCATCTAGATGCCCAGGTGGTACAAAGCTTGGATGAAACCAGAGCAGAGTGGTAGATTCTTTTCACTGTCAGGACTATAAAGGGTTTTCTCATGGGATTTTGTCCAGAATATCCCTTTACATCTGGAGTTGTTAAACTTGACTTTTCTGGTGCCCAGCAGCACCTAGTTTTTCCATTTTATTGTTTTTCTAAGCAGTAGGTTCTTTGAGCCAGCAGTGTGCTCTTGCAGCTCAGAAAGGTGATGGGATCCTGGGCTCCATCAGCAGAGGGGTGGCAGCAGGGACAGGGAGGGGATTGTCCCTCTCTGCTCTGCCCTCCTGAGGGCAGACAAACAAGGATCATAGAATCCCAGACTGGGATGGATTGGAAGGGAACCCAAGGATCAGAGAGCTCCAACCCCCCTGCCACAGGCAGGGACACCAACCTCAGGCCTGGAGCTACACAAGGTTGCCCAGGGCCCCAGCCAACCTGGCCTTGAACACCCCCAGGGATGGGGCATCCGCCCCCTCTCTGGGCAGCCTGTTCCAGCCCCTCACCACTCCAAATCTCTCCCATTTTCCGGGTGAAGATGGCAGTGGATGATTGGTGGGTGAGGAACTTCCCATGAGCCAGCAGTGTGCTCTTGCAGCTGGGAAGGGCGATGGGATCCTGGGCTCCATCAGCAGAGGGGTGGCAGCAGGGACAGGGAGGGGATTGTCCCTCTCTGCTCTGCCCTCCTGAGGCCCCAGCTGGATCCTGTGTCCAGAGCTGGGGCCCCAGGACAAGAAAGATGGGGAACTGTTGGAGAGGGGTCAGAGGAGCCACAGAGATGCTCAGAGGGCTGGAGCAGCTCCCCTCTGGAGAGAGGCTGAGGGAGCTGGGCTGGGTCAGCCTGGAGAAGAGAAGGCTGTGCGGGGACCTCATTGCAGCCTGCCAGTCCCTGAAGGGAGCAGAGAAACAGGAGGGGAATCAGCTTGTTCCAAGGGGAGAGAATGGCAGGACAAGGGGGATGGAGTGAAGCTGGAGGAGGGAAGGGTTAGAGGAGATCTTAGGGGGAGGTTCTTTGCAGAGAGAGTGGTGAGGGGCTGGAACAGGTTGCCCAGAGAGGGGGTGGGTGCCCCATCCCTGGAGGTGTTCAAGGCCACGTTGGCTGGGGCCCTGGGCAACCTTGTGTAGCTCCAGGCCTGGAGGTTGGTGTCCCTGCCTGTGGCAGGTGGGTTGGAGCTCTCTGATCCTTGGGGTCCTTCCAACCCAGCCCAGTCTGGGATTCTATGATTGTCTCCACAGTAGATAAATTTCCCCCCCAAACATCTCAGACCCAAACCAGTGGCCTTTGCATAGCTAATGCAAGATGCCCACAGACCGTCTCCATAGACACATCAATAAACTGGCTTTACTGGTTTGGAGAACACTCAGAGTGGTTCATACTTTGGAAGTCCTGATGCTTTCTGGTGATAATTGTTTCTGCTGAACCATGAGAGAGGCGTATGCAAAGAGCACTTTGATATTGGGAGATGTGAGTCTGAAAGCCACCCAAGACAGGCAAAGCAAGTTCTGGAGATGAGGAGGATGTCTTCTTCATACCTCAATAACAAGTGCTGTCCCTCCAAGCTTTAGAAAACCTTGTGGTAAGATCCCTTATCCTGGGAGGCAACAAACAGCCAAGTGTTTCCTTCAAGTCACTAAGTAGCGTCTGGGTGATGATTTGATTAATTTTCCTCCTGCTGGGATCTAATCAAGGAGCAAATTGCAGGTCTGGCTGATTCTCCAGACCCTCCCTTATCTCCTTGAATTGCTCTTCAGGTTCAAGGGACCTGCTTGGCTTTGGCATTTTAAAACTGTGACTCTGTGACCTGTATTGACACCTCCCTGTGTGCCCTGTCCTAGGGACCCTGCTTTGGCAGGGGGGTTGGACCTGATGCTCTCTGGAGGTCCCTTCCACCCCCTGTGAGTCTGTCATTCTGTGAAAACATGCTCCCAAACTACTTTTCTGTGGAGAAGGACCTGGGGGTGCTGGTGGGTGACAGGGTGGCCATGAGCCAGCAGTGTGCCCTGGGGGCTGAGAGAGACAATGGGATCCTGGGGGGCATCAGGAGGAGTGTGGGCAGCAGGTGACAGGAGGGGATCCTCCCCCTCTGCTCTGCCCTGCTCAGGCCCCAGCTGGAGTGTTGTGTCCAGTGCTGGGCTCCCTGGGATAGAAAAGCCAGGGATCTCCTGGAGAGAGTCCAGAGGAGGCTGAGGAGATGCTGAAGGTCCTGGAGCATCTCCCCTGGGAGGAAAGGAACAGGCTGCCCAGAGAGGGGGTGGGTGCCCCATCCCTGGGGGTGTTCAAGGCCAGGTTGGATGGGGCCCTGGGCAACTTTGTGTAGCTCCAGGTCTGAGGTTGGTGTCCCTGCCTGTGGCAGGGTGGTTGGAGCTCTGGGATCCTTGGGGTCCCTTCCAACCCAGACCAGTCTGGGATTCTATGAAAGGCTGAGTGAGCTGGGGCTGTTCAGCCTGGAGAGAAGCAGCCTGAGAGGGGATCTGATCAATGGTTCTCACTAGCTGAAGGGTGGGACACAGGGGGCCATGGGCAGCCTCTTCTCAGTGTCTGTGGGGACAGGACAAGGGGTGATGGGCTCCAGTTGGAGCACAGGGAGTTCCACCCCAATGTGGGGAAGAACTTCTTCCCAGTGAGGGTGAGGGAGCCCTGGGCCAGGCTGCCCAGGGGGGTGTGGAGTCTCCTTCTCTGGAGATATTCCAGCCCCATCTGGATGTCTCCCTGTGTGCCCTGTCCTAGGGACCCTGCTTTGTCAGGGGGGTTGGACCTGATGCTCTCTGGAGGTCCCTTCCACCCCCTGTGATTCTTCTCTTTGTTTTTTAGGGTGATATTACTGGATTAAAGGCTTTACCATCAGACTTGGGAACACACTAGCTCCCAGTTTAAGTAGCTTGCCCATAAAAGCTGCTCCAGCACAGCGTGCATGCAGCCTTTCTGTCAGCAAAGTCCCAGTGACTTTGTTTAACCACAGGAAGCTTGTCAAGCTCTTTGAATCACCACAGTGGTGCAGCAGGTTAAGAGCCTTTCCATGGAGAGTCCTCCTGACTCAGCCTCTGCGTAGTCACATCCCTCTTGAATCACTGATCATCATGTTAAATATAGCTGCTGTGTCCAAATTCTCTTGACATTCAGAGAGAAATGCCATTACAAAGCATCCTTTTAACCTGGTTACCTGGTTTTTTCCTGGCCTTTCAAAGGGATTCCTTCATTTCTTCTGCCCTATTTTCCTTGGCCATCTCTGTTGTCAGGATGCCATGGAGAGGAGAGGAATTTTTTTGCTTTCTTACTGGGATACAGGTGGATGAGAAACTTCCCATGAGCCAGCAGTGGCTCTTGCAGCTCAGAAAGGTGATGGGATCCTGGGCTCCATCAGCAGAGGGGTGGCAGCAGGGACAGGGAGGGGATTGTCCCTCTCTGCTCTGCCCTCCTGAGGCCCCAGCTGGATCCTGTGTCCAGAGCTGGGGCCCCAGGACAAGAAAGATGGGGAACTGTTGGAGAGGGGTCAGAGGAGCCACGGAGATGCTCAGAGGGCTGGAGCAGCTCCCCTCTGGAGGCAGGCTGAGGGAGCTGGGCTGGTTCAGCCTGGAGAAGAGAAGGCTGTGGGGGGACCTCATTGCAGCCTGCCAGTCCCTGAAGGGAGCAGAGAAACAGGAGGGGAATCAGCTTGTTCCAAGGGCAGAGAATGGCAGGACAAGGGGGATGGAGTGAAGCTGGAGGAGGGAAGGGTTAGAGGAGATCTTAGGGGGAAGTTCTTTGCAGAGAGAGTGGTGAGGGGCTGGAACAGGCACCCCAGAGAGGGGGTGGGTGCCCCATCCATCCCTGGGGGTGTTCAAGGCCAGGTTGGATGGGGCTTTGGACAACCTGGTATAGTGAAAGGTGTCCCTGCCTGTGGCAGGGGGTTGGAACTGGATGGGTTTTGAGGTCACTTCCAACCCAGACCAGTCTGTGATTCTATGATTTCTTTACTGTGGGGGTGGTTAAACACTTGAAGATGATGCCAGGAGAAAGTGTGGCTGCCCCTCAATCCCTGACAGCATTCAAGGTCAGGTTGGATGGGGCTTTGGGCAACCTGGGCTAGAGTAGTGTGTCCCTCCCCATGGCAGGGGGGTGGAACTAGATGATCTCTGAGGTCCCAGTCTATGATTCTATGACACAAGTCCAATTTGCTCACATGAAGCATCAAAGCCTTCTGATTCTTTGTTCTAGGCACCTATTATTGGGAGAAGGAAGATGCTGTGAATTGCTGAGGACACTTAGAAAAGAACTGGGAAGGTCTGAATAAAAAGAGAGCAGGTTCAGAAGGAGAATTTGGTAGCCTCTAGTCCTTTCTTTTTCACTGCCTGTAATATGGAATCACAGGCTGGTCTGGGTTGGAAGGGACCCCAAGGATCACAGAGCTCCAACCCCCCTGCCACAGGCAGGGCCACCAACCTCAGGCCTGGAGCTACACGAGGTTGCCCAGGGCCCCATCATAGAATCATAGACTGGTCTGGGTTGGAAAGGACCCCAAGGATCATAGTGTTCCAACCCCCCTTCCACAGACAGGGCCACCAACCTCAGGCCTGGAGCTACACAAGGTTTCCCAGTGACCCATCCAACCTGGCCTTGAACACCCCCAGGGATGGGGCACCCACCCCCTCTCTGGGCAATGAAGGATGAAGGCCCTGGGCTTGTTCAGCCTGGAGAAGAGGAGGCTTCTTCAGTGCCAGCACAGGTAATGATGGCTGTGCTGGCAAATGGGAAAACCAAGTGGAATCATCTGGGGAAGAGGAATATTCTGGAGCTGGGAGAGATGAGGAGCTGACTCAAAAGTTTGGGATTTGTGGTTAGGAGTTCCAGACTGGAAGCTAGACTGCAAGAGAGAGACTGCTGTGGGATAACTGAGTGGTAAAGTAAGGCCAGGCATTGAAATACTGGTGATACTGGTTGAGTCAGGAGCTTCATTATGCATAAAGCAGATTTAAATAGATATTTTGAAGTCTTTAGGACTCAAAGGAGGTTTTTAAGAGAGGCTGATGAACAATATTGAGATGGTTCATCGGATCAGAAAATGAAGTTGGCCAGAAGATAGCTAATTGAATCATGGAATCATCCTAAGCTGAAAGGGATCCATAAGGATCATGGAGTCTTAATCCTGGCTCCACACAGGACCAGCCAAGTCAGAGCAGGGCACTGAGGGCATCATCCAGATGCTTCTTGACCTCAGCCCAGCTCAGGGCTGGGACCCCTTCCCTGGGGAGCCTGTGCCAGTGCCTGACCCCCCTCTCAGCACAGAACCTCTTCCTGACACCCAGCCTAACCCTCCCCTGGGGCAGCTTCACACTGTTCCCTCAGGTTCCATCCCTGCTCCCCAAAGAGGGGAGAGAGATCAGCCCCTGCCCCTTCACTGCCCCTCATCAGGAAGCCACAGACCCCCAGGAGGTCTCCCCTCAGCCTCCTCTTCTCCAGGCTGAACAACCCCAGGGCCTTCATCCTTCATTGCCCAGAGAGGGGGTGGGTGCCCCATCCCTGGGGGTATCCAAGGCCAGGTTGGATGGGGCCCTGGGCAACCTTGTGTAGCTCCAGGCCTGAGGTTGGTGGCCCTGCCTGTGGCAGGGGAGTTGGAGCTCTGGGATCCTTGGGGTCCCTTCCAACCCAGACCAGTCTGGGATTCTATGAAAGGCTGAGTGAGCTGGGGCTGTTCAGCCTGGAGAGAAGCAGCCTGAGAGGGGATCTGATCAATGGTTCTCACTAGCTGAAGGGTGGGACACAGGGGGCCATGGGCAGCCTCTTCTCAGTGTCTGTGGGGACAGGACAAGGGGTGATGGGCTCAAGTTGGAGCACAGGGAGTTCCACCCCAATGTGGGGAAGAACTTCTTCCCAGTGAGGGTGAGGGAGCCCTGGGCCAGGCTGCCCAGGGGGTGTGGAGTCTCCTTCTCTGGAGAGATTCCAGCCCCATCTGGATGTCTCCCTGTGTGCCCTGTCCTAGGGACCCTGCTTTGGCAGGGGGGTTGGACCTGATGCTCTCTGGAGGTCCCTTCCACCCCCTGTGATTCTGTGACCAGTCAGGTGCTCCACCTTCTGTCCTTCACTATTAATATACTCTAAACTCTTGTCCTCTCCATGCTTTTCCTCCTGTTCCATTAGTGTTGTACTGACCCATTAAAGAATCCCTGTATGTTCACACTCATTTTATGGGGGTGCAGATGTGTTTTTGGCAGTAGGATGCTGAACTAAACAGGCTTCTGTCCTACCCAATGCCATTCTTCTGATGACTTGACATCTCAACAACTTCAGATGAGGACTGGATGCCCAGGCAAGGAGATGAGGATGAGGGTGGGGATGTGTTAGGAAGAGTCAGATCTCATGCCTTGCTGTCAGGTTGCAATACTCATGATCTTTCCTTTATTCCATGGCCCAGAAGAGGATAAAGCCCTGACATCAAAAAATGCCCATGTGGCTTCTTTAGCTACTGCTAAATGCCCATGTGGCCTCTTTAGCTTGGAGAAGAGGAGCCTGAGGGGTGACCTTATGAATGTTTATCCATATGTAAAGGGTGAGAGTCAGGAGGATGAGGCCAGGCTCTGCCTAGGGATGGGACAATGCGCAATGGGTTCAAACTGGAGCAGAGGAGCTTCCATGTGAACATAAGGAGGAACTTTTCCACTGTGAGGGTGACAGAGCCCTGGGACAAGCTGACCAGAGAGGTTGTGGAATGTCCTTCTCTGGAGACATCCAAACCCCACCTGGATGTGTTCCTGTGGGATTTAGGCTGGATGATCCTGCTCTGGCAGGGGGGATGGACTAGATGATCTACCAAAGTCCCTTCCAACTCCTTAACATGCTGTGATTCTGTGTCCAGAGATGGTTGGGCTAAGTTTGTAGGTCTCAGGATGTCCTGGACTCATCTAGAAGCATTTGTATATGTGTTATTTACTGCTTGTTCATCAAGCTGGAGGCTTCTGTGGCTTCCTGATGAGGGGGAGTGAAGGGGCAGGGGCTTATCTCTCTCCTCTCTTTGGGGAGCAGGGATGGAACCTGAGGGAACAGTGTGAAGCTGCCCCAGGGGAGGGTTAGGCTGGGTGTCAGGAAGAGGTTCTGTGCTGAGAGGGGGGTCAGGCACTGGCACAGGCTCCCCAGGGAAGGGGTCCCAGCCCTGAGCTGGGCTGAGGTCAAGAAGCATCTGGATGATGCCCTCAGTGCCCTTCTCTTGGCTGGTCTGTGTGGAGCCAGGATTAGGACTCCATGATCCTTATGGATCCCTTCCAGCTCAGGAATTCTGGGATTTGGTGTGGCCACTGTGCCAGCTGATTCTCCTAAGGAATACATAATTTCTCTATGTTGTAGCACCTGCTGCTGCTACAAAGCTGAGCCAACAGGTACCACAAATGATGCTGTTTTATCCAACTCATTACTGTTGCTGGGCTCTTTCTCCCTGAAGACCTCCCTCTACTATTAAGCTGTGGGTTGGGGTTGGTTTTATTTCTCCCCTGTCTTCATCTTACCCCTTAGAAAGCTCTAAAACACAGTGTTTCACTCAACCTTTGTTTCTTCTCCTCCTTGTTGTGTATGTGGTCACCAAGGCAGGATTATTTAGGCTGTTGTTGTAGTTGTAACAAGACAGGGAGGTCTGAAAATTGTACTGGGCAGCCATGTGGGATGTGTTGGGAAATGTGTTCCCTTCTGCCTTTATTTCTCACTCCTTGCTTCTGCTCTGTTTTTTCTCTCTTGGGTTTTTTTTTCACACCTTTTGCATCCTCTTTCTCAGCTCCAGCAGAAGCTCCTCAGCTGCCTTCATCCTTGGGATGAGAGACTTGGCAGCGTGGTAGAAAGCTGCAGAACCAGGAGGGGGTGGGAAATAAAAGCAACAAAACAACATTCTAGCTGCAAGGGTGTGATAACTCCATGGGATCCTGGGATCACAGACTGGGCTGGGTTGGAAGGGACCCCAAGGATCCCAGAGCTCCAACCCCCCTGTCACAGGCAGGGCCATCAACCTCCAGGCCTGGAGCTACACAAGGTTGCCCAGGGCCCCAGCCAACCTGGCCTTGAACACCCCCAGGGATGGGGCACCCACCCCCTCTCTGGGCAGCCTGTTCCAGCCCCTCACCACTCTCTCTGCAAAGAACTTCCCCCTAAGATCTCCTCTAACCCTTCCCTCCTCCAGCTTCACTCCATCCCCCTTGTCCTGCCACTATCTCTATCCTCCCACCCCTGTTGTTTTCACTTTCATTCCTTCAATATCTTGTAGGGAAAAGATGTTTTCACACTTCAGCATCTCCTGGAGCCTTTGATGCTTCCATATACAAACTTATTTACATCATCTTTGTCCTGCTGGTACCTCACTGTGTCTTTCAGGTGGTGTCTTGTTGATAACAGCTCTGCTGTATCCTGGTGGGAATTAACCATCACACTGAGACACTGCTGCTGGCAGCTAATCCCTGTAAAAAAACAAATCCTATTAATTCCTGGCTATTTTAGTTGGATGGAGGGAGTTGTTTGACCACTGTGAACTGTGACCACGTGCTAACCAGATCCAGGGTGTGGATTTTGGGAAAACATGGTGAAAAACAGAAGCTGTGTGAAGAATGTCCTCCAGGACAGTCAAATCAGGGTAAAATATGCAGGCTGACCATGAGCCAGCATTGTGCCCAGGTGGCCAGGAAAGCCAATGGCATCCTGGCTTGTGTCAGCCCCAGTGTGGCCAGTAGGTGTGGGGAGGGGATTGTGCCCCTGGGCTGGGCACTGGAGAGGCTGCAGCTGGAGTGCTGGGTCCAGTTCTGGGCTCCTCAGCATCAGAAGGACATTGAGGTGCTGGAGCGAGTGCAGAGAAGGGCAAGCAGGCTGGGGAAGGGGCTGGAGGGCAAATCCTCTGAGGAGCAGCTGAGGGAGCTGGGGGTGTTGAGCCTGGAGAAGAGGAGGCTGAGGGGAGACCTTCTCCCCACCTCCCCTGCCCTGCCAGGAGGGTGCAGAGAGGTGGGCGATGGTCTCTTCAGCCAGGGGACAGGAGATGGGCCAAGGGGCAATGGGCTCAAGCTGCCCCAGGGCAGGGTCAGCTCAGATGGGAGAGGAAAGTTCTTCCCTGGAAGGAGGAAGAAATCGATGGATGCTCCAGGAAGGAAAGGAGACATTGATGTCCCTCTGTTTGGGGAGCAGGGATGGAACCTGAGGGAACAGTGAGAAGCTGCCCCAGGGGAGGGTTAGGCTGGGTGTCAGGAAGAGGTTCTGTTCTGAGAGGGTGGTCAGGCACTGGCACAGGCTCCCCAGGGAAGGGGTCCCAGCCCTGAGCTGGGCTGAGGTCAAGAAGCATCTGGATGATCCCCTCAGAGCCCTGCTCTGACTTGGCTGGTCTGTGTGGATCCAGGAGTTGACCTTGATGATGGGTCAGGAGATTCTAGGATTTCAGGATTCTATGAATGATCTGGTGTGGAAGATGAGGAATGATCCTGTTTAGACAATGAGGGATGATCTTAAAGCTCATCCTGAAGGATTCATAATGGGCTTGTGCATGTGATCCCACACAGTCACCTACATTTTGGGGAGTGCCCAAAGCCCCACGTGTGAGATGTTCTGGGGTGACTTACTGAGCTCACCTTCAGTGACATCCACTGCAGGACTTGAAGCTCTGAAGCAAAACCTGGTCCATGATCTTGGTCCATGGGCACATGATAAAGCTAATAATGGATGTTAAGGAGTGCTCTGGCAATTAACCACTGCTAATGATGAGATTTCTTCTTCCTTCCCTCATGATTGCAGAGGGATGCTCCTGGTGCAGCCCCCTCGTGCTGCAGCCACTTTATGAACATCTCCAGATATGGTTATGCAGCAATAAATATATATATATATATAAAATAGACTGTGAATATCTTAAGGAGACAGATTGGTGCCTTCATCTGTCTCCCTGATTAGATGCCAGAGCTGCTCTGGGCTGTGGCAATTCCAATCCTTTTATTTTTGGCTTCTACCTTCCATAAATCATCCTCTTCTTCTGAAATCACAGAGCTGCAGGGGTTGGAAGGGACCTCAAGAGATGATGGGGTCCAACCCCCCTGCCAAAGCAGGGTCCCTAGGACAGGGCACACAGGGAGACATCCAGATGGGGCTGGAATCTCTCCAGAGAAGGAGACTCCACACCCCCCTGGGCAGCCTGGCTCAGGGCTCCCTCACCCTCACTGGGAAGAAGTTCTTCCCCACATTGGGGTAGAACTCCCTGTGCTCCAACTTGAGCCCATCACCCCTTGTCCTGTCCCCACAGACACTGAGAAGAGGCTGCCCATGTCCCCCTGTGTCCCACCCTTCAGCTAGTGAGAACCATTGATCAGATCCCCTCTCAGGCTGCTTCTCTCCAGGCTGAACAGCCCCAGCTCACTCAGCCTTTCATAGAGTCCCAGTCTGGTCTGGGTTGGAAGGGACCCCAAGGATCCCAGAGCTCCAACCCCCCTGCCACAGGCAGGGACACCAACCTCAGGCCTGGAGCTACGCAAGGTTGCCCAGGGCCCCAGCCAACCTGGCCTTGAACAGCCCCAGGGATGGGGCATCCACTACTTCTCTGGGCAACCTATTTCTTTCCTCCCAGGGGAGATGCTCCAGGCCCTTCAGCATCTCCTCAGCCTCCTCTGGACTCTCTCCAGGAGATCCCTGGCTTTTCTATCCCAGGGAGCCCAGACCTGGACACAACACTCCAGCTGGGGCCTGAGCAGGGCAGAGCAGAGGGGGAGGATCCCCTCCTGTCACCTGCTGCCCACACTCCTCCTGATGCCCCCCAGGATCCCATTGTCTCTCTCAGCCCCAGGGCACACTGCTGGCTCATGGCCACCCTGTCACCCACCAGCACCCCCAGGTCCTTCTCCACAGAGCTCCTCTCCAGCAGCTCACCCCCAGCCTGTCCTGATTCCAGCAGTTCTTCCTCCCCACGTGCCAGACTCTCCCCTTGCTTGTGTTGAACCCCATCTGGTTTCTCCCTGCCCAGCTCTCCAGCCTGGAAATACCATTCTGCTGGGTGATTTTGACCATCTAAAAGGCTGTAGACAGGAACCCAACTGTCTGTTTGCCACCTGAACTTGTGAAAACCTTGAACCCTTCAGGCCCAAAGGTGACCTGAGAAGAAGCAGGATTTAGGGGAACAGGAAGACAGTGTAGACAGTGAACCTGGCTTTGGGTAAGGCTGATGTAAAAGCAAGACTTCTGCTTGTTTTACTGGGATGTTCTTCATTAAAAATCTGTGGGTTTAATTTCATTTTCAAAGGTTTCTAAGCAACACTTGCAACCCTGTTTGGTTTGCCTTGGCATGCTCCCAACATCCTCTCTTTTCCTTTGGGATGTCACCAACCAGGAAGCTTCCTGCTGGTTTGGGGAGGTAGGAGATGACCAGCAACATCTTCCACTTCAGAAACTCACTCTGCTGCTGCCAGCTGATGATGTAGTTGGTGCTGTTAGTTTGCACAGCAGGGTTCAAGCCCTTCTAAGGTCATGTGCAGAGCATGGTTCTCCAGGCAAAATTCCTTTGACCTTATAACTAAAGGGGAATGCAATCCCACCTCCAGCACCCTCACCTTGTTGATTGCTGACTACCATGGACCAAGCTGGACTAGGCAAGCATCCACTATGGCTTCTGTTGCAGCCTGAGCTCTGCCTAGCCATGGTCTCTTCTGTGCTGCTGTGCTGCTTTCTTATGTAATCATAGAAGGACAGGCTGGTTTTGATTGGAAGGGACCTCAAAGATCACCCTACCCCCCTGCCATGGGTAGGGACACCCTACAGTAGCCCAGGTTGCCCAAAGCCCCATCCAACCTGGCCTTGAACACTGCCAGGGATCTGTGGGCAGACACACTTTGTCATGGGATCATCTTCAAGTGTTTAACCACCCCCACAGTAAAGAATTCAAAGAATCACAGACTGGTTTGGGTTGGAAGTGACCCCAAAGATCACAGAGCTCCAACCCCCCTGCCATAAGCAGGGACACCCTCCATTAGCCCAGGTTACCCAAAGCCCCATCCAACCTGGCCTTGAACACCTCCAGGGATGGATGGAGCATCCACCCCCTCTCTGGGCAGCCTGTTCCAGCCCCTCACCACTCTCTCTGCACAGAACTTCCCCCTAAGATCTCCTCTAACCCTTCCCTCCTCCAGCTTCACTCCATCCCCCTTGTCCTGCCATTCTCTCCCCTTGGAACAAGCTGATTCCCCTCCTGTTTCTCTGCTCCCTTCAGGGACTGGCAGGCTGCAATGAGGTCCCCCCACAGCCTTCTCTTCTCCAGGCTGAACCAGCCCAGCTCCCTAAGCCTCTCTTCGTAAAATCTTACCTTAAATAATGAAGATAGCAAATAAGACTGGTTGTGGACTGGAAAGCCCTTTCTTTGGAGATGTTTTGGGTTGAGGGTTTGTTTCTGCATCAGTGAAGTTGCTTTTCTGGCTCTTCTGATGTTTCAGAATCACAGAATCACAAGGTTGGAAAGGACCTTGAAGATCATCAAGTCCAACAAATCCTGTCGTGTGCTAAACCAGATCCCTGAGCACCTCATCTCCCCATCTGTTAAACACACCCAGGGGTGGGGACCCAGCCCCCTCCCTGGGCAGCCTGTGCCAGTCCCTGACCCTGTCTCAGGCCCTGACCCTGTTCTAGGCCCATCCCAGGCCCGTTCCAGGCCCTGACCCTGCTCCAAGCCCCTGTTCCACAGCCCCACAACTCTGCCAGGGAAGAACTTTCCCCTCCCAGCTGAGCTGACCCTGCCCTGGGGCAGCTTGAGCCCATTGCCCCTTGGCCCATCTCCTGTCCCCTGGCTGAAGAGACCATCGCCCACCTCTCTGCACCCTCCTGGCAGGGCAGGGGAGGTGGGGAGAAGGTCTCCCCTCAGCCTCCTCTTCTCCAGGCTCAACACCCCCAGCTCCCTCAGCTGCTCCTCAGAGGATTTGCCCTCCAGCCCCTTCCCCAGCCTGGTTGCCCTTCTCTGCACTCGCTCCAGCACCTCAATGTCCTTCTGATGCTGAGGAGCCCAGAACTGGACCCAGCACTCCAGCTGCAGCCTCACCAGTGCCCAGCCCAGGGGCACAATCCCCTCCCCACACCTACTGGCCACACTGGGGCTGACACAAGCCACGATGCCATTGGCCTTCCTGGCCCCCTGGGCACACTGCTGCCTCATGGTCAGCCTGCAGTCACCCAACACCCCCAGGTCCTTCTCTGCCTCACAGCTCTCCAGCGAGTCTCCCCCAGCCTGTAGCTCTGCAGGGGGGTTGTTCTGTCCCATGTGCAGCACTCTACCCTTGGCCTTGTTAAACCTCATCCCACTGGTCTCAGCCCATCAATCCAGCCTGTCCACATCCCTCTGAAGAGCCTCCTCACTCTCATGTTGCAGAGTCATGCCTGACATCACCTTTTCATGGCTTCTTAGAAAGTTGGCCCTGTCTAACTGGGAAATTGGGCAATGTTGTTGCTGCTGCTCCACCTGTAAAGCTGTAGGAGTTCAGACACTCTTCAGCAAGTCATCTTGTGTAATACTGAATTTAGGGAAATGAAAAGATAATTTATGCCAGTTTGAGAGCACCTACCTACCTCCTCTGCTCAGTTCCCAAAGGGTTTCTTAAGCAATCTTCCTAGGTTTAGATTAAAAACTGGGAAAGGGGGGAAAATTACCAGTCAGAGTATCCTTCTTTCTATGGTTAGCAAACAAGGCATGGAAAGATATGGGCAACCCTGGTTGGACATCTAGCCTGAGGGGTGAGAGACTGGAGGTTGGCTGTGCTGAGAGGGATTTGGGGGTCTTGGTCAACAGCAAGTTTCCCATGAGTTTAAAAGATTGGATAATGGCAGGACAAGGGGGAATGGATTAAAACTAAAGGAAGGAAGGGTTAGATTAGATATTAGGGGGAGGTTCTTTGCAGGGAGAGTGGTGAGGGGCTGGAACAGGCTGCCCAGAGAAGTAGTGGATGCCCCATCCCTGGAGGTGTTCAAGGCCAGGTTGGCTGGGGCCCTGGGCTCCAGGCCTGGAGATTGGTTTCCCTGCCTGTGGCAGGGGAGTTTGAACTCTCTGATCCTTGAGGTCCCTTCCAACCCAGATCAGGCTGTGATTCTATGATCCCACCTCCCACCCAGGGATGTTTCTTATTTCAAAGCTTTGAAGCTATTTCATGCTGCCCAGAGAAGTGGTGGGACCTGAGGAAGAAGTTCTTCCCTCTGAGGGTGGTGAGACACTGGCCCAGGTTGCCCAGAGAGGTGGTGGAGGCCCCATCCCTAGAGACATTCAAGCTCAGGGTGGATGAAGCTCTAGTTAAAGGTGTCCCTGCTCACTGCAGAGGGGTTGGACTTGATGGCTTTTAAAGGTCCCTTCCAACCCAATGCCATCTGTGATTCTATGCTCCAGCTCTTCCATCGCCCCCAAAACAGACAAGAACCCATCCTAAGGCTCAGTGTTTTAGCTCAAACCCCCGTCCCTGGCGGTGATCAAAATCAGGTTGGCTGGGGCCCTGGGTAACCTTGTGTAGCCCCAGGCCTGAGGTTGGTGTCCCTGTCTGTGGCAGGGGGGTTGGAGCTCTGGGATCCTTGGGGTCCCTTCCTACCCAGACCAGTCTATGATTCTGTGACTCTATGAAAGGCTGAGTGAGCTGGGGCTGTTCAGCCTGGAGAGAAGCAGCCTGAGAGGGGATCTGATCAATGGTTCTCACTAGCTGAAGGGTGGGACACAGGGGGCCATGGGCAGCCTCTTCTCAGTGTCTGTGGGGACAGGACAAGGGGTGATGGGCTCAAGTTGGAGCACAGGGAGTTCCACCCCAATCTGGGGCAGAACTTCTTCCCAGTGAGGGTGAGGGAGCCCTGGGCCAGGCTGCCCAGGGGGGTGTGGAGTCTCCTTCTCTGGAGAGATTCCAGCCCCTATCTGGATGTGTCCCTGTGTGCCCTGTCCTAGGGACCCTGCTTTGGCAGGGGGGTTGGATCTGATGCTCTCTGGAGGTCCCTTCCACCCCCTGTGACTCTTTGATTCTATGATCTGAAATGCCACACTACCTTTTTTCTCTCTAAAACCCCATGGATGGCCAAGGGCATCATCCTACAACGATGAGCAAACTAGAAGAACTCCAAGAGGCATCTGACATCCTGATGATGTTAAACTATTTCTAGCGACTGTCCCTGTCATGGCATATCACCCAACTCTCCCTACATAGCTGTCATGGCAACTGGAAAGGTCAACATGCTTTCTAGCTCATATTTCAAGCAGACAGATAACAGTTTCCTGCCTTGGGCAAACAAGCATCTCTTTGGTTTGAAGTTTGGGACAACAAGTCTGCTCTGGGTTGTCTGAGCTCTTCTTGAACCAGTGGGATTCCAGGTGGCCTTGAAAGGAAAGGAGGTTGTTCAGCTCTTCTAATAGGTTACTAGGAGATAATTAAAATTACTCTTCAGCAGCTTGTAATCATCCCTTGGATTGGTTTGCTGCTTGGGACACAGCAGCTGTGTCACAAGGCTGAAAGAGGGCTGGTAGAGTGAGGCCTCCTGGCATGTCTGCTGGTGGATTGGGTGTTTGTCTCCATGGCTGTTGGGTTTTGCTGTCAGAACTTGATGAGACATAGGATCATAGACTGGGCTGGGTTGGAAGGGACCCCAAGGATCACAGAGCTCCAACCCCCCTGCCACAGGCAGGGACACCAACCTCAGGCCTGGAGCTACACAAGGTTGCCCAGGGCCCCATCATAGAATCCCATTCTGGTCTGGGTTGGAAGGGACCCCAAGGATCACACAGGGGCCATCCCTGAGAAGAACTTGGCTCCCATTAAGACACCCACCTTCATTCCAGTCCTCACAGCATGTGTTTATTCCCCTGGTACTTACATCCCAGGGAAAGAAAGGCAGCATGATAAAGGGAATATTCATCTCCAAAGGCTGACAAGGCAGGAAACCCACTTGTCCTGTTGATTCAGGGAAAGTATAGGATGGCAGGGAAAATCATAGAATCCTAGAATCATAGAATTGTAAGGGTTGGAAGGGACCTCCAGAGATCATGAGATCCAACCCCCCTGCCAAAGCAGGGTCCCTAGGACAGGGCACACAGGGAGACATCCAGATGGGTCTTGAATATCTCCAGAGAAGGAGACTCCACACCCCCCTGGGCAGCCTGGCCCAGGGCTCCCTCACCCTCACTGGGGAAAAGTTCTTCCCCACATTGGGGTGGAACTCCCTGTGCTCCAACTTGCAGCCGTTGCCCCTTGTCCTGTCCCCACAGACACTGAAAAGGGGCTGGCTGATTCCCCCTGCATCCCCTGCTTCAGATAATTGTAGACATTAATTAGGTCCCCCCTCAGTCTTCTCTTCTCCAGGCTGAACAGCCCCAGCTCACTCAGCCTTTCCTCCCAGGGGAGATGCTCCAGGCCCTTCAACATCTCCTCAGCCTCCTCTGGACTCTCTCCAGGAGATCCCTGGCTTTTCTATCCCAGGGAGCCCAGCACTGGACACAACACTCCAGCTGGGGCCTGGCCAGGGCAGAGCAGAGGGGGAGGATCCCCTCCTGTCACCTGCTGCCCACACTCCTCCTGATGCCCCCAGGATCCCATTGTCTCTCTCAGCCCCAGGGCACACTGCTGCCTCATGGCCACCCTGTCACCCACCAGCACCCCCAGGTCCTTCTCCACAGAGCTCCTCTCCAGCAGCTCACCCCCAGCCTGTCCTGATTCCAGCAGTTCTTCCTCCCCAGGTGCCAGACTCTCCCCTTGCTTGTGTTGAACCCCATCTGGTCTCTCCCTGCCCAGCTCTCCAGCCTGGCCAGGTCTCTCTGGATGGCAGCACAGTGTCCTGGGTGTCAGCCACCCCTCCCAGCTTTGGATCATCAGGTACTTGCTGAGGGTGGGTGCTGTTCCCTCATCAAGGTGTCAGTGAAGATATTGAACAGGACTGGACCCAACACTGAGCCCTGGGGAACACCACTGGTCACAGGCCTCCAGTCAGACTCTGCTCCACTGATCACACCCTCTGAGCTCGGTCCCACAGCCAGTTCTCCACCCGCCTCCCTGTCCACTCCTCTATCCCATGCTCTCTCAGCTTTGCTATCAGGGTGAAAATGTTAAAGTTTACATCCATGAATTTCATTGGCTGAGCCTGCTCCTTCTGCAATGATAGCTTGTCATTCTGCTTGATAAAATTCACTGGCCACTTCCCAGATTCAAGGGAATTATTTTGGGTGAGGTGGGAATTTCAGTTTGGTGGAGTCAACTTCACCTACACCACATTAAAACCACTCAGACCAAAATACTGGAGATGTATGAACTTAGAAGGCAATAGAAGATCATAGAATGGGTTAGGTTGGAAGGGACCTTTGGAGGCCACCTAGTCCAACCACCCTGCAGTGAGCAGGGACATCTTCACTACAGCAGGTTGCTCAGAGCCCCATCAAACCTGAGCTTGAATATCTCCAGGAATGGGGCCTCCACCACTTCTCTGGGCAACCTGTTCCAGTGTCCCATCACCCTCATATTGAATTTTTTCCTAATATCCAACCTAAATCTCCCCTTTTCTAGTTTAAACCATCACCCCTTGTCCTATCATTCCATGCCCATGGGAACAGTTCTTCCCCAGCTTCCTTATAGTCACCTTTAAGGTACTGGAAGGTCACTATAAGGTCCCTCCTGGAGCCTTCTCCAATCTGATCCAGCCCAACTCTCCCAGTTTGGCTTCATAGGAGAGGTCCTCTAGCCCTCTGATCATTTTTGTGGCCTCCTCTGGATGAGCTCCAACAGGACCCTGATCTTATGTTGAAGGCTCCAAAGCTGGACCCAGCACTCCAAGTGAGCTCTCCCTAGAGCAGAGCAGAGGAGCAGAATCTCCTCTCTCAATCTACTGGCCACTTTGCTAGTGATGCAACCCAGGATGGGGTTGGCTTTCTGGGCTTCAGATGCACATTGGTGGCTCATATGCAGCTTCTAGTCCCTCTAAGTCCTTTTCCTCAGGGTTGCTTCCCAACCCATCATCTCCTAACCTGTATAAATGACTCCACAACACTTCACCAGCCCTTTTTCTCTCTCATTCTGTGGGAGGGATGGCTTTAGAAGTAAACTCTTAGTCAGAAAGACACAAGAGCTTCACAAACCATTATTGCAAAAGTCATATTACAAAACCTCCTAGAAAAACCAGGGAGAGAAGTAAAGCCCAGTCCACAGGCAGGAGGGGTACCATGACTTCACCTATTCTCAAATATTAGTGTAAACCCTTCTTAATTAGGGCTTTAGTCTACTAATTCTGTTTAATACAAGCAGAGTTGGTATTTGGTTCTGTACCTCATGAAGGGAGCAGTGGGAGAAGTTTCTTTCTGGGTAGGATCAAAATGGAGATGGAACTTCTGGACCTAAGGGTTGAGAACACAGGAGCCATCCAGGTGGTTTGGGAACAGAATTGTGCTTGGGTTTTTCCTTAAAAACCAAGGAGGATCCATCAGGATTCCAAAGTCATAGAATTCTATGATGGGGCCCTGGGCAACCTTGTGTAGCTCCAGGCTTGGAGGTTGGTGGCCCTGCCTGTGGCAGGGGAGTTGGAGCTCTGTGATCCTTGGGATCCCTTCCAACCCAGCCCATTCTAGGATTCTATGACTTATTCCTTAGGTAGATTTGAGAGCATAAAGCCAATTTCCAAACTCAAGGCTTCCTCACAAACCAGAAGGTCACAGGGAACCACAACAACCTGCAGATGACAAATCCTCCTTCCAAACACGTTCCCTCAGCAGCACCCACTTGGCTCCTTGTAGAACCATGATGCCAATGACAAGAGTTGGATGCTAATCTCATCCACAGGAAAGGATGCTGGGTTTTTTTAGAAAACACATGAGAATGTGGACACTATTTTGGGGGGGTGGGAGAACTTTTCTTTTCAACTTCAGTCCACCCAACTAGAGGCACAGCTAAGAGATGCTACTCCCTAGAAGTTTCTATACAGGCAGGATGGAATGGGTGGGTTGTGAAAGCAGAGTTGCAAGCACCACAGATTTACAGCATTACTCACAAAGGACAGAAACCCAAGTGATTCATGCTCATCTTTCTAGAAAAGCAGCTTAAGATTCTTTCTCATCCTCACACATCTAGGACAACATGTTCATGAAGATCTTCTTGCTTAATTCATCCTGCAAATGCTTGGCAGAAGTTCTGCCCAAGATACTGGGTTGTGTTTTTCCTCTGGAGATATGGGCACCTCAAAGTAAGAGTCAGTTTCTAAATGAAATAATAATGAGATCATGGGATGATGGAATCATAGACTGGGCTGGGTTGGAAGGGACCCCAAGGATCACAGAGCTCCAACCCCCCTGCCACAGGCAGGGACATCAACCTCCAGGCCTGGAGCTACACAAGGTTGCCCAGGGCCTCATCCAACCTGGCCTTGATGTCACTCCTGATGGTCATTAATACTGATTTTAATTAATTTTTTTGCATAGTAGTTCCTCCTGTGCAGTGGAGTTAAGGTATCTGGACCTGGTGTTTGGATATCAATATATATGGAGATGCTGGAGCACATCCAGAGGAGGGTGATGAAGCTGGTGAAGGGTCTTGAGCACAAGTCCTGTGAGGAACAGCTGAGGGAGCTGGGGCTTTTTAGTCTTGAGAGAAGGAGGTTGAGGGGAGAACTTATCCCTCTCTACAACTCCCTGCAAGGGAGAGATGTTGGGGTTGGTCTCTTCTCTTGGGTGACATGGGATAGGACAAGAGGGAATGGCTTGAAATTGCACCAGGGGAGGGAGGTTCTCCTGCCCCTCTGCTCTGCCCTGGGGAGGCCTCATTGGGAAGAGTGTGTGTGGTGCTGGGCTCTCTGGGTCAGGAAGGACAGGGAGATCCTGGAGAGGGGACAACAAAGGGCTACAGAGATGCTGAATGGACCAGAACATCTCTGGTGGAGAGAGGCTGAGGGACTCAGGACTTTTTAGCCTGGAGAAGAGAAGATTGAGGTTGGGATCTTCTCAATGCTGATAAATCCTTGAGGGGTGGTCTCAGGAGGATGGGTCAGTCTGTGTTCAGGGGTGCTCAGGGACAGGACAAGAGGGGATGGGCACAAACTGGAGCAGAGGAAGTTTAATCTAAGCACAAGGACAAACTTCTTTGCTGGGAGGGTGGCAGAGCCCTGGGCCAGGCTGCCCAGAGAGGTTGTGGAAGTCTCCATCTCTGGAGACATTCCAACTCCATGATCCTGGATACTGCTCTGTGCATCCTGCTCCAGGTGATCCTGCTCTGTCAGAGGGGTTGAACTGGTTGATCTCCAGAGGTCCTTTCCAACCCCCATCCTTCTGAGATTCATTTCAGCACCCTGGGCTTAGATGCTGCAACCTAATTTCAAAACTAAGTAGACTGAGCTTGAGAGTATCATAGAATCCCAGACTGGGTTGGAAGGGACCATGGATCAGAGAGCTCCAACCCCCCTGCCACAGGCAGGGCCACCAACCTCCAGGCCTGGAGCTACACAAGGTTGCCCAGGGCCCCATCCAACCTGTCCTTGAACACCCCAAGGGATGGAGCACCCACCCCCTCTCTGGGCAGCCTGTTCCAGAGTAGTCCTTCCATGTTCCAAATCCCATTCCTAAGACCTGAATTCTGATTCCCATCTTTGCTTTCAGAGAAATAATAGATGCAGAATGCCTCAGTGGGGGGGTGGGGTGGGGTGGGAATTGAAGGTGAAAGGAGCTGAATAGATTTCCCAACCTAATGATCCATGCAACTGAGATGCTGGGTGGTGACTCTGAAATTTACTGGTGGGAACAGCCAGGTGAGAATTACTCCCTGCTGCCAGGCTCTGGCTTCTCTATCTGTCAGCTCTGTTGCTGGTGACCTCAGCTGGCTTAAATATGAGGAACTGCAGGTCTGGGGGCAGCAGCATCAAATTCAGCCTGGAAATTCATGTGGCTTCTCCTTTCTGTTCAGTGGTTGGCATTTGGCTGGCTTCACCTTCCAACCTTCACATATGGTCTATGGGGATACCAAGGATGCTGCAAGAACAAAGGCTGTGGAGGTCTTGGTGGGAGAGCAGGACCTGGGGGTGCTGGTGGGTGACAGGGTGGCCATGAGGCAGCAGTGTGCCCTGGGGCTGAGAGAGACAATGGGATCCTGGGGGGCATCAGGAGGAGTGTGGGCAGCAGGTGACAGGAGGGGCTCCTCCCCCTCTGCTCTGCCCTGCTCAGGCCCCAGCTGGAGTGTTGTGTCCAGGTCTGGGCTCCCTGGGATAGAAAAGCCAGGGATCTCCTGGAGAGAGTCCAGAGGAGGCTGAGGAGATGCTGAAGGGCCTGGAGCATCTCCCCTGGGAGGAAAGGCTGAGAGAGCTGGGGCTGTTCAGCCTGGAGAGAAGCAGCCTGAGAGGGGATCTGATCAATGGTTCTCACTAGCTGAAGGGTGGGACACAGTGGAACATGGGCAGCCTCTTCTCAGTGTCTGTGGGGACAGGACAAGGGGTGATGGGCTCAAGTTGGAGCACAGGGAGTTCCCCCCCAATGTGGGGAAGAACTTCTTCCCAGTGAGGGTGAGGGAGCCCTGGGCCAGGCTGCCCAGGGGGGTGTGGAGTCTCCTTCTCTGGAGAGATTCCAGCCCCATCTGGATGTCTCCCTGTGTGCCCTGTCCTAGGGACCCTGCTTTGGCAGGGGGGTTGGACCTGATGCTCTCTGGAGGTCCCTTCCACCCCCTGTGATTCTCTGATTCTGTGATTATAACCAAAAGGTTAAGTGGAGATGGAAAACAAAGAGGAAACATGGGCTGAGGAAGCTGTGTTACTTGAGAGCTTTCTCAGACTCTCTGGGAGGCACAGTAGAAAGGTTAAAATTTGCAGCTCAAATGTTAGCTGTGAGCTTGGTTGAGTGAGCCTCTCAAAATATACCTCATGTCTAGAGGTAATGACAGCTTAGAAGCTTTCCTTCCTCAGATGAGAGGGCAAGAAGGTGGCAGGGTCGAAGGAGTAACCTCTTCAGATATCCCCTCACCCCTTTGGAATGGCTTGTCATGCAGCCTGGACCACAAAGCATGATGTGGCCAGTTAAACAAGAGGGTCATTGAAGAAGTGGGTGCTCAGCCAGATGTTTTCAAGGCCCTTGACAATGGCCCTTTCATTTCCTGGGCCCAAAACCCAGTGTAGCTCTACAGGGAGGGAGGCTTGTGGCAGTAGATGTAGCTGCTGCCTGGGATAGGAGGCTCATTGGTGGGGTGAATGGCCTAGAAAAGGATAAAAGGAGGTAGGGAGAGGCTGGAACTGCTCTGGAAGAGCAGAAAGAAGAGCCTGGATCTGTCACAAGGCAGAGAGTAGAAGAAGGTGTTGTGGTTTATACCTCAGCGGAAAGCTGGGGCCACAAAGGTCATTGGTATGGAATACTCTCAGGGCTAACACAGCCTGCTGCTGGGCTGAACCCAGGGCAGAAGGGAAGGGCCATGAAGATGATTAGAGGGGCTGGAGCTGCTCCCCTATGAAAAGAGGCTGAGGGAGCTGGGCTGGGTCAGCCTGGAGAAGAGAAGGCTGTGGGGGGACCTCATTGCAGCCTGCCAGTCCCTGAAGGGAGCAGAGAAACAGGAGGGGAATCAGCTTGTTCCAAGGGCAGAGAATGGCAGGACAAGGGGGATGGAGTGAAGCTGGAGGAGGGAAGGGTTAGAGGAGATCTTA
This sequence comes from Laterallus jamaicensis coturniculus, assembly GCA_022605575.1. NCBI lineage: Eukaryota > Metazoa > Chordata > Aves > Gruiformes > Rallidae > Laterallus > Laterallus jamaicensis. The sequence goes on along the minus strand of JAKCOX010000224.1, from coordinate 148,449 downwards.
GGGGGAAGTTCTTTGCAGAGAGAGTGGTGAGGGGCTGGACCAGGCTGCCCAGAGAGGGGGTGGGTGCCCCATCCATCCCTGGAGGTGTTCAAGGCCAGGTTGGCTGGGGCCCTGGGCAACCTTGTGTAGCTCCAGACCTGAGGTTGGTGGCCCTGTGGCCCTGTGGCTGCAGGGTTAGAGCTCTCTGATCCTTGGGGTCCCTTCCAACCCAGCCCAGTCTGGGATTCTATGATGGGGCCCTGGGCAACCTTGTGTCGCTCCAGGCCTGGAGGTTGGTGTCCCTATCTGTGGCAGGGAGTTGGAGCTCTGTGATCCTTGGGGTCCCTTCCAACCCAGACCAGTCTATGATTCTATTCAGATACCCAGAGAAGTGTGTTAAGTACCAGGGATCTGAGCGTGATTCAGCTGAAATTGTGCTATTGGGCCAATTTATCTGGCTAATTTTAGTCAAATGGGTTATTAAATGGATTAAGGTAATTAAACACTCTTATCATTAATGCTTTATGTGATAACATGCCCTGCCACAGGGCCCGTCTTATCTGCCTTCTTATCTGTGGCAGGGGGGTTGGAGCTCTCTGATCCTTGGGGTCCCTTCCAACCCAGACCAGGCTGGGATTCTGTGATTCTATGATGGGGCCCTGGACAACCTTGTGTAGCTCCAGGCCTGGAGGTTGTTGTCCCTGCCTGCGGCAGGGGGGTTGGAACTGTGTTATCCTTGGGGTCCCTTCCAACCCAGACCAGTCTATAATTCTATATTGGGGCCCTGGACAACCTTGTGTAGCTCCAAGCCTTGAGGTTGATGTTCCTGCCTGTGGCAGGGGGGTTGGAGCTCTGGGATCCTTGGGGTCACTTCCAACCCAGCCCACTCTATGTTTCTAGGATTCTATGCAATGCAGAGTAGGAATCTGAATTGCTTGTTTGGTTTTAGGTGGTTTGTTTTTTTTTCAACACCTCCTCACTACTGGAGACTTCTAAAATTATCAAGGTCTTTTCAGTGTAATTTTTTTTGCTTTAATGATACAACTCTTATTTTAGACCTGAGGGTGTTTCTCTGCCCAGAAGCACGTGGTTTCTCCTCTTGATCTGTTTGTTGATCAAAAAGTTAACGGCCTCTCAGAAGAAGTGATGAGGCTTTATAGGGAATAACAAGACATCAAAGATGGAGCTGCTTGGTTAGCAAGATGAATTTTTAGGGGCTAGAATTGATTTGCAACAGCATAGAGCTTTTCTCAAAAATCCCTAAAATTCAGCTGGGGATTAGTCCCTTTTGAATGTGGGCATGGTATGTTTACATGTTATACAAACTGGGGGATGCCTTGGGGCATCTTTCTGTCCACTTCCCAGTAGAAAAGAAGCAAAAGCTGTTCTGAAACAAGGTGTGTGGTTGTTATGCATCACCTTTACAACTTACAGAAGTCTCTTTCTATAGAGAATTTCTCCAGTGACCCATCATTTGCAGGAGTCTCAATCATAGAATCATCATAGGATGGTCTGGGTTGGAAGGGAACCCAAGGATCAGAGAGTTCCAACCCTCCTGCCCCAGCTGGAGTGTTGTGTCCAGTTTTGGGCTCCCTGGGATAGAAAAGCCAGGGATCTCCTGGAGAGAGTCCAGAGGAGGCTGAGGAGATGATGAAGGGCCTGGAGCATCTCCCCTGGGAGGAAAGGAACAGGCTGCCCACAGAAGTAGTGGATGTCCTGTCCCTGGGGGTGTTCAAGGCCAGGTTGGATGTGGCCCTGGGCAACCTTGTGTAGCTCCAGGCCTGAGGTTGGTGGCCCTGCCTGTGGCAGGGGGGTTGGAGCTCTGTGATCCTTGGGGTCCCTTCCAACCCAGCCCAGTCTATGATTCTGTGACTCTATGAAAGGCTGAGTGAGCTGGGGCTGTTCAACCTGGAGAAAAGAAGACTAAGGGGGGACCTTATTAATGTCTATAAATATCTTAAGTATGGGATGCAGGGGGCCATGGGCAGCCTCTTCTCAGGGTCTGTGGGGACAGGACAAGGGGTGATGGGCTCAAGTTGGAGCACAGGGAGTTCCACCCCAATGTGGGGAAGAACTTCTTCCCAGTGAGGGTGAGGGAGCCCTGGGCCAGGCTGCCCAGGGGGGTGTGGAGTTTCCTTCTCTGGAGATACTCCAGCCCCATCTGGATGTCTCCCTGTGTGCCCTGTCCTTTGGCAGGGGGGTTGGACCTGATGATCTCTGGAGGTCCCTTCCAACCCCTGTGATTCTCTGATTTCAATATTTAAATGGCTCCCTGGTGCCTGAACAACCCCAACTCCCATCAACTTTTCAGTGGGTGACTTTGTCTCATCAGGCTTGGTATTTTAATTTAAGGTGATCTCCTTCTAAAAGGGAAAAGAATAGCACCAAGCAACCTATTTATGTTTGACTCCTCTCCTGAAGTGTGCTCAGCTCCGAGCAGGGATATGAAGCTAGCTCTGACAATAAAGTAATTGGCTCAGAGGCAGGTGATGTTTTGAATGACTAATGAAATACATTGTGGAGCTGCAGGTGGTAGAGCTGCAATATTATTGTCTGCCTCAGGAATGATGTGAATTATTATTCATAACGTTCAAAGAGCTGCAGTGGAAGGTAGTGGCTGTTAACTGTGTCGGCGATGGATGTGTGTGGGTGTGGAGCTCAGTGTAGCACAACTAAAGGATGTTGTAGTGCAGGTGATGGCTCCTCCTGGGAAGAACTTTGAATGGAGAGGGTCAAGAAAGAGATAAATACAATTATTTGTAGGTGTTTGTATTCTCTGGGGTGCTTGCTCTGATAAATCTACCTAAAATAAGAAGAAATGATAGGGAAAAGGGATTTGTGTGGGCAGAGGAAGCCTAATCAAAGCAGCAGACAGGTCTGTAAAGCCAAAGGGTGATTTTTTATGTCTGGTTCAACTGGACCAGGGCAACCAGGCTGGGGAAGGAGCTGGAGGGCAAATCCTCTGAGGAGCAGCTGAGGGAGCTGGGGGTGTTGAGCCTGGAGAAGAGGAGGCTGAGGGGAGACCTTCTCCCCACCTCCCCTGCCCTGCCAGGAGGGTGCAGAGAGGTGGGCGATGGTCTCTTCAGCCAGGGGACAGGAGATGGGCCAAGGGGCAATGGGCTCAAGCTGCCCCAGGGCAGGGTCAGCTCAGCTGGGAGGGGAAAGTTCTTCCCTGGCAGATTTGTGGGGCTGTGGAACAGGGGCCTGGAGCAGGGTCAGGGCCTTGAACAGGGTCAGGGCCTGGAATGAGCCTGGAATAGGGGCCTAGAACAGGGACAGGGCCTAGAACAGGCCTGGAGCAGGGTCAGGGCCTGGGGTGGGCCTGGAACAGGGGCCTGGTGCAGGGTCAGGGCCTGGAACGAGCCTGGAACAGGTTCAGGGCCTGGGATGGGCCTGGAATAGGGGCCTAGAACAGGGACATGGCCTAGAACAGGCCTGGAGCAGGGTCATGGCCTAGGGCAGGCCTGGAACAGGGACAGGGCCTGGGATGGGCCTGGAATAGGGGCCTAGAACAGGGTCAGGGCCTGGCACAGGCTGCCCAGGGAGGGGGCTGAGTCCCCACCCCTGGGTGTGTTTAACAGATGGGGAGATGAGGTGCTCAGGGATCTGGTTTAACACAGGACAGGAGCAGTTGGACTTGATGATCTTCAAGGTCTTTTCCAACCCTGTGATTCTGTGGATGGAGTTTCTGGGAGGCTTTTCTCATTGCAGAAAGCTCAGGGATAGTGTGTAGGACAGCAGCAAGGGTATATGCTACAGTGCAAAGCAGATGTGTGGCTGGAGATGCTGAGCTGGGAAAGGAGGTGGTCCCCATGGGATTAAAGATGCAGGAGGATAAAAACACAGAGTTGACAACATACTGGTGCAAGCATTAAAGTCCTTAGTCCTGCATGTGGTGCCTGGAAATGTGTTCACATTTTCTCACTCCTGTTCCATGGTCACAGAGAGAATCAAATGATGGAAGCAAGCTCCCAGCTACTCCATCCTCAAACCTAGCTCTGGGTTTCAGGGGAGACCTCCAAGCCCCCTCCAGCCCCTTAAGGGACTGGAAGTCCTTCCCAGCTGGGAAGGACTGTTTGTAAGGCCATGGAGCGATAGGATGAGGGGCAGTGGGGTTAAACTAGAGCAGGGCAGGTTTAGATGAGACTTGAGGAAGAAGTTCTTCCCTCTGAGGGTGGTGGATCACGGGAACAGGTTGCCCAAAGAGGTGGTGCAGGCCCCATCAATGGAGATATTCAAGGTCAGGCTGAATGGGGCTCTGAGCAAACTGATTTAAAGACTTCCCTTCTTACTGCAAGGAGATGGAATATAAGGCCTTTAAAGGTCTCTCCCAACCTAAGACATCCAATGATTCTGTGATTCTCTGATTTTCCTTTTTAACACTCAACAAACCAACCAAAATGCTTGGACTTTCTCTTGCCTGTTTTCTGTCTCCTAAATCATCCTACTACGAGCGTTCTGGCGTCTATATCCTGCTAATTCATATTCTGCCTTTGATTTTCAGTTGAAAAGCCAATGGCATCCTGGCTTGTATCAAAAATATGTGGCCAGTAGGTGTGGGGAGGGGATTGTGCCCCTGGGCTGGGCACTGGGGAGGCTGCAGCTGGAGTGCTGGGTCCAGTTCTGGGCTCCTGAGCATCAGAAGGACATTGAGGTCCTGGAGCGAGTGCAGAGAAGGGCAACCAGGCTGGGGAAGGGGCTGGAGGGCAAATCCTCTGAGGAGCAGCTGAGGGAGCTGGGGGGGTTGAGCCTGGAGAAGAGGAGGCTGAGGGGAGACCTTCTCCCCACCTCCCCTGCCCTGCCAGGAGGGTGCAGAGAGGTGGGCGATGGTCTCTTCAGCCAGAGGACAGGAGATGGGCCAAGGGGCAATGGGCTCAAGCTGCCCCAGGGCAGGGTCAGCTCAGATGGGAGGGGAAAGTCCTTCGCTGAGAGAGTTGTGGGGCTGTGGAACAGGGGCCTGGAGCAGGGTCAGGGCCTGGGATGGGCCTGGAGCAGGGTCAGGGCCTGGGATGGGCCTAGAGCAGGGTCAGGGCCTGGGATGGGCCTGGAATAGGGACTTAGAACAGGGACAGGGCCTAGAACGAGCCTGGAGCAGGGTCAGGACCTGAGACAGGGTCAGGGCCTGGCACAGGCTGCCCAGGGAGGGGGCTGAGTCCCCACCCCTGGGTGTGTTTAACAGATGGGGAGATGAGGTGCTCAGGGATCTGGTTTAGCACAGGACAGGAGCAGTTGGACTTGATGATCTTCAAGGTCTTTTCCAGCCTTGTTATTCTCTGTGAAATCAGTTTTGTTTGCAACCTGAGCCTCTGTCTGAAGGGTGATGGGTGAATGTTGTTGCTTTACAGATGTGGAAATAAATGTGGAAGTAGCGAGTGTCTGGAGTTCACCCAAGCCCACGGTAAAGCCTTGGATGGATGCCCAGTGCAAGACTGGGACTTGACTGCAAAACTCATCCCATTTCCAATTAATCAGATGTTAGTTAGCCTCACCATCAGAGAGATCCTTATAATCTGGATAACGTTCAGTGATTAAACAATGTGTGTGATGCTGTGGTGTGAGTTTGTAGACAGGTTCATGAATCACAGAATCACAGGGGTTGGAAGGGACCTCCAGAGATCATGGGGTCCAACCCCCCTGCCAAAGCAGGGTCCCTAGGACAGGGCACACAGGGAGACATCCAGATGGGGCTGGAATCTCTCCAGAGAAGGAGACTCCACACCCCCCTGGGCAGTCTGGCCCAGGGCTCCCTCACCCTCACTGGGAAGAAGTTCTTTCCCCACATTGGGGTGGAACTCCCTGTGCTCCAACTTGAGGCCATCACCCCTTGTCCTGTCCCCACAGACACTGAGAAGAGGCTGCCCATGTCCCCCTGTGTCCCACCCTTCAGCTAGTGAGAACCATTGATCAGATCCCCTCTCAGGCTGCTTCTCTCCAGGCTGAACAGCCCCAGCTCACTCAGCCTTTCATAGAGTCACAGAATCCCAGACTGGTCTGGGTTGGAAGGGAACCCAAGGATCCCAGAGCTCCAACCCCCCTGCCACAGGCAGGGACACCAACCTCCAGGCCTGGAGCTACACAAGGTTGCCCAGGGCCCCATCCAACCTGGCCTGGAACACCCCCAGGGATGGGGCACCCACCCCCTCTCTGGGCAGCCTGTTCCTTTCCTCCCAGGGGAGATGCTCCAGGCCCTTCAGCATCTCCTCAGCCTCCTCTGGACTCTCTCCAGGAGATCCCTGGCTTTTCTATCCCAGGGAGCCCAGACCTGGACACAACACTCCAGCTGGGGCCTGAGCAGGGCAGAGCAGAGGGGGAGGATCCCCTCCTGTGACCTGCTGCCCACACTCCTCCTGATGCCCCCCAGGATCCCATTGTCTCTCTCAGCCCCCAGGGCACACTGCTGGCTCATGGCCAACCACTGAACCTGTGTCTTCCCAATCTTCATTTGCCAAAACCAGTGTATTAGTGGAGATCTTCTCTGTGCATCCTTTCAAACATCAGTTCTCCTATAGATCTCTGGCCTGGATGTCTTGTATAAATAGACTCTGAATAGTTGTTACTGGAGCTTCCAGTTCCCACGCTGATTCTTATCAAAGATTAATTCCCAGCCAAACTGGAGAGGGGGGGGGGGAGGTGGGGGTGGGTTGTCTTTCTTTCAAGGGATTTATCACATCAAAACAAGTCTGTGGCTTACTGCTGGGTGCTGAAACTGCCAGGCTTATATACTTGGAGCTGTAATGACCTGCTGAGCCACTAGAAAATGAAGTGGGGTTGCTTTAAACCTCCCTACCTCTTCCTTAAGACTGGATCCAGGCACCTGGTTCCTGTCTGGCAGCTTTGGTTTTGATAACCACCTGCTTGTATGAGGGGTGTGATCATGCACTTGCTGTTGCATTTTGGTATTCCTGGCTTCAGATCATTGTTGAGCAGTTGAGTTTGGTGGTATCAGCTCTTTTTATTTATTTTATTTTATTTTATTTTATTGTATTTTATTTTATTTTATTTCATTGTATTTCATTTTATTCTATTCTATTCTATTCTATTCTATTCTATTCTATTCTATTCTATTCTATTCTATTCTATTCTATTCTATTCTATTCTATTCTATTCTATTCTATTCTATTCTATTCTATTCTATTCTATTCTATTCTATTCTATTTTATCTATTTATTTTGGTGGATGAGAACCTTCCCATGAGCCGGCAGTGTGCTATTGCAACTGGGAAGGGTGATGGGATCCTGGGCTCCATCAGCAGAGGGGTGGCAGCAGGGACTGGGAGGGGTTGTTGTGGGTTTTTTTCTCCTAGATTTGCTGTTTCTATCATAGAATGGGTTAGGTTGGAAGGGACCTTTAGAGGTCATCTAGTCCAACCACCCTACACTGAGCAGAGACAGCTTCACTAGAGCAGGTTGCTCAGAGCCCCATCAAGCCTGAGCTTGAATAACTCCAGGGATGGGGCCACCACCTCTTCTCTGGGCTCCTGTTCCAGTCATCCACCACCCTCATATTGAAGATTTTTTCCTAATATCCAACCTAAATCTCCCCTCTTCTTGTTTAAAACCATCACCCCCCATCCTATCACTCCATGCCCTTGGGAACAGTTCTTCCCCTGCTTCCTTATAGTCACCTTTCAGGTACTGGAGGCTGCCATAAGGTTCCTCTGGAACCTTCTCCAGGCTGATCCAGCCCAACTCTCCCAGTTTGGCTTCATAAGAGAAGTCCTCCAGCCCTCTGATCATTTTTGTAGCCCTCCTGGGATGTGCCCCAACAGTTCCATGTCCTTCTGGTGTTGAGGGCTCCAGAGCTGGACACAGCACTCCATGTGAGGTCTCACCAGAGCAGAGCAGAGGGACAGAATCCCCTCTCTCAATCTGCTGGAGGAGCAGAATCCCCTCTCTTCATCTGCTTGCCACACTCTTTGTGATGCAGCCCAGGATGTGGTTGGCCTTGAGGGCTGCAGATACACATTGGTGGCTCACAACCTTAGCTGGACATGAGCCACCAATCTAGATCCTAAGGAAGCCCCAGTTTCATTGGATGATACAAGAGGGAGGAAATAACAACCTGCCAGGCTCCTGGCATGCTTTGCTTCCCTGCTGGTACAAACCAGCATCTATCATAGAACAGCCATAGTGATACTGGGTTTAATAGTGAGGTGAGATGGTTCCCCTTGATATTGGGCCCTGGAACAGGCTGCCCAGGGAGCTGGTTGAGTCACCTTTCCTGGATGTGTTTAAATAAAGGGGAGATGAGGTGCTCAGGGATCTGCTTTAGCTTAGGATGGGATTGGTTGGACTTGATGATCTTCAAAGGTCTTTTCCAACCTTGGGATTCTGTGATTAATAACACCAGCACGCAGCTCAGACCCCAGGCTAGCCAAGCAAGCAGGAGATTTCCTAAAGAGAGGACTGTTTTGGGTAAAATTGGGTGATTTCACTTGACAACTGAGGCATTGCCCTGCTAAAAGGAGGACAAACCTCCTTCATGGCACGTCTGCCCACGCACCACCAGTTGTGAGCAGCAGCTCCCCTGCTATTTCAACAGGTCCTGATGCCATTAGGGATTCAAATCTATCCAGAGGGTTTGTTTTATCCTGATTTATTTCTCCAGCTTTGGTCTGGCAGGGCAATTACAGGCATCTTGCAAAGAGCTAATCCTTAAATGAACTCTACTCTGGTTTTAGTTTCCAGCAGAGCCTGGCAGGTGCCTCTCAAAGAACACTCCCTGCTATGGCAATCAGTGGAGGAGCTGCTCGGATCACATCAGTGCCAGCAAGGAAAAGAAAGGCAAAGAAAATAGAATAAAAGAAAATAGAATAAAATAGAACAAAATCATAGAATCATAGACTGCTCTGGGTTGGAAGGGACCCCAAGGATCACACAGTTTCAACCCCCCTGCCACAGGCAGGGACACCAACCTCCAGGCCTGGAGCTCCACAAGGTTGCCCAGGGCCCCATCCAACCTGGCCTTGAACACCCCCAGGGATGGGGCACCCACCCCCTCTCTGGGCAGCCTGTTCCAGCCCCTCACCACTCTCTCTGCAAAGAACTTCCCCCTAAGATCTCCTCTAACCCTTCCCTCCTCCAGCTTCACTCCCCCCCTCCCTGGAAGTGTTCAAGGCCAGGTTGGATGAGGCCCTGGGCAACCTTGTGTAGCTCCAGGCCTGAGGTTGGTGGCCCTGCCTGTGGCAGGGGGTTGGAGCTCTGTGATCCTTGGGATCCCTTCCATCCCAGACCATTCTGGGATTCTTTGATTCTATGCTTGCTGCTTTGGATCTGAAAGCACAGGTTACACAGCAAATATCTTCCCTGGCAATCAAGCAGAAGTATGAAATACTCTTAAGTGATGGAAATCGATGGCTAGATGAAGAGAAGGTCATGGGGATTCAGGTGCAGACTGAGCTGGGCTTAAATATTTTAGTCCACAGTTAAGTGGATTGACATCATGAGTCCAAATTTTTGGATGGTGGCTATTGATGGGAATAAAACACTAGACTTTTGATTTATTGCTGGGTTTGGGCTCATGTTGCTTCTGCAAGTAATCCCAAGCACTGAGGTTCCTGGTGTTTGATTTGCCTGAGTGATATATCCAGGGGAGGTGGAAGTCTGGCTATTATCTGCTGTCATCCCAGATGGTAGGGTAGAATATCTACATCCCCAGCAGTGGGACCAGCAGGTCCAAGGAGAGGATTCTCCTCCTGTGCTCCTCTCTGAGGAGAATCCCCTACAGTGCTGCATCCATCTCAGGGGATCCCAGGGCTTGGAGCTGTTGGAGCGAGTCCAGAGGAGGCCATTGAGATGATCCAAGGGCTGGACCACCTCTGCTTTGGACACAGGCTGGGACAACTGGGCTGGTTCAGCCTGGAGAAGGCCTTACTGTGGCATTTCAGTACTTGAACTGTGCTCCTGAGAAAGATGGGGACAGAGTTTTTAGCCTGTAGTGATAGGCCTGTAGCTAGGGTCTGTAGTGATAGGCCTGTAGCTAGTGTCTGTACTGATAGGCCTGTAGTTAGGGCCTGTAGTGACAGGCCTGTAGCTAGGGTCTGTACTGATAGGCCTGTAGCTAGGGTCTGTACTGACAGGCCTGTAGCTAGGGCCTGTAGTGATAGGCCTGTAGTTAGGGTCTGTAGTGATAGGCCTGTAGCTAGGGCCTGTAGTGACAGGCCCGTAGCTAGGGTCTGTAGTGACAGGCCTGCAGTTAGGGTCTGTAGTGACAGGCCTGTAGCTAGGGTCTGTACTGATAGGCCTGTAGCTAGGGCCTATAGTGACAGGCCCGTAGCTAGGGTCTGTAGTGACAGGCCCGTAGCTAGGTTCTGTACTGATAGGCCTGTAGCTAGGGCCTGTAGTGATAGGTAGCTAGGGCCTATAGTGACAGGCCCGTAGCTAGGGCCTGTACTGATAGGCCCGTAGCTAGGGCCTGTAGTGATAGGTCTGTAGCTAGGGTCTGTAGTGACAGGCCTGTAGCTAGGGTCTGTAATGATAGACCTGTAGCTAGCATTTGTAGTGACAGGCCCGTAGCTAGGGTCTGTACTGATAGGCCTGTAGCTAGGGTCTGTAGTGATAGGCCTGTAGCTAGGGTCTGTACTGATAGGCCTGTAGCTAGGGTCTGTAGTGATAGGCCTGTAGCTAGGGTCTGTAGTGATAGGCCTGTAGTTAGGGTCTGTAGTGATAGAACAAGGAATAATGGTTTCAAACTGAAAGAGGAGAGGTTCAGACTAGATCTAAGGAAGAGAATTTTTTATGCTGAGGGTGGTGAGACACTGGTGCCGGTTGCCCAGAGAGGTGGGAGATGCCCCATCTTTGGAAACTTTCAAGATCAGGTTGGATGGGGTTCTGAGCAACCTGGTCTGGTTGGAGATGTCCCTGTCCATAGCAGGGGTTGAACTAGAAGACCTTCAAAGTTCCCTTCCAACCCAAACCATGGATGATTCCATCATGATCCGTGGTCAGGCTGTCAGTAATGGCAATTATTCTGCATAGCACGGAAAACTGAAGTAAAGGAGTTGGGGGAAGCTTCTGCTTTGTGGCAGGTTGTTCCAAGCCTTACAACTCATTCTGTGTCATCTGTGGGCTTCCTCATTCAGAGTCAGCAGGACTCTTCTCTGTGACAGCACCAAGGATGAGATGTGGGACTGTCAGAAGCTGAGCTGCAGGGACTTCAGAGCTGACTTCTCTTTCTAGCCTTGTGCAGATGCTGTCTGTAGTATCTCAAACTTAATGAAGTCCATGGGAGTGTGTGAACCTAGACACAACCTCCCTCTGATGCCATAGGGTGCTGTCAGGGAATGGTGCTGGTCTCATGGGTTGCAGAAACCACTGAGCATCTCCACATCTGTATTATAGAATCCCAGACTGGGCTGGGTTGGAAAAGAACCCAAGGATCACAGAGCTCCAACCCCCCAGCCACAGGCAGGGACACCAACCTCCAGGCCTGGAGCTACACAAGGTTGCCCAGGGCCCCAGCCAATCTGGCCTTCAACACCCCCAGGGATGGGGCACCCACCCCCTCTCTGGGCAGCCTGTTCCAGCCCCTCACCACTCTCTCTGCAAAGAACTTCCCCCTAAGATCTCCTCTAACCCTTCCCTCCTCCAGCTTCACTCCATCCCCCTTGTCCTGCCATTCTCTCCCCTTGGAACAAGCTGATTCCCCTCCTGTTTCTCTGCTCCCTTCAGGGACTGGCAGGCTGCAATGAGGTCCCCCCACAGCCTTCTCTTCTCCAGGCTGACCCAGCCCAGCTCCCTCAGCCTCTCTCCAGAGGGGAGCTGCTCCAGCCCTCTGAGCATCTCCGTGGCTCCTCTGACCCCTCTCCAACAGTTGCCCATCTTTCTTGTCCTGGGGCCCCAGCTCTGGACACAGGATCCAGCTGGGGCCTCAGGAGGGCAGAGCAGAGAGGGACAATCCCCTCCCTGTCCCTGCTGCCACCCCTCTGCTGATGGAGCCCAGAAGGCTCCATCTGTATTAGGGGGAGATTGATTCAAATCTTGCTCAGGCTGTTAAGCAAGACCTGGTTAATGGAAGGTGATGGTTTGACCTTTAGTCTTTGCCTCTTTCTGATGCAAATTTGTCTCAGAAATTCATATTTTAGAGTTCCAAGGTCCTGGATGCCTGTAAATCCCTACAGTATGCAGGAGCTTAAACCCACTGGTTGATTTCAGGTGTTGTTCTACTTGTTTAACAATATAAACATCCCAACTGCTAAGCCTCTTATAAAGAGATGGGGGGAAGCATTATCTCAGACCTTAATCCCACTGATGATGTTTTACCTCTTACACAGTGATGAAACATCCAAGTTTAAAACCCCAAACATCTATTTATTTCGATTTGTTTATTTATTTATTGGTTGGTTGGCTGTAAATGCCACTGCTGCCATCCTCAAAAGGCTGAGGCAGCCCAGAATCACAAGGTTGGAAAAGACCTTGAAGATCATCAAGTCCAACTGTTCCTGTCCTGTGCTAAACCAGATCCCTAAGCACCTCATCTCCCCATCTGTTAAACACACCCAGGGGTGGGGACTCAGCCCCCTCCCTGGGCAGCCTGTGCCAGGCCCTGACCCTGTCTCAGGCTCTGACCCTGTTCTAGGCCCCTATTCCAGGCCCTGACCCTGCTCCAGGCCTGTCTCAGGCCCTGACCCTGTTCTAGGCCCCTATTCCAGGCCAATTCCAGGCCCCGACCCTGCTCCAGGCCCCTGTTCCAGGCCCTGACCTTGCTCCAGGCCCCTATTCCAGGCCCATTCCAGGCCCTGACCCTGCTCCAGGCCCTGACCCTGCTCCAGGCCCCTGTTCCACAGCCCCACAACTCTGCCAGGGAAGAACTTTCCCCTCCCATCTGAGCTGACCCTGCCCTGGGGCAGCTTGAGCCCATTGCCCCTTGGCCCATCTCCTGTCCCCTGGCTGAAGAGACCATCGCCCACCTCTCTGCACCCTCCTGGCAGGGCAGGGGAGGTGGTGAGAAGGTCTCCCCTCAGCCTCCTCCAGGCTAAAGGAAAGGCATTTATGGTGAGGTTGGATATCAAGTGTTCTGATTGAGAGTTGCCATTTGCTTCTTGAGCATCTGGGATGCTCAGCAGAGCTGAACTAAGCTTGATGGACTCTCACATGAAGAGAAAATCTGGTCCATGAGCTGTAGCAAGAACAGTGGGTTCCTTATTCAACAGGCTGTGGTGGCAGCTGAACCAAGGAAAATTTTCTCTTGGAAGCAGCAAAGTCCACCTGAGCAGGAAAGGATGTGCCAGCTCGCTGGAGGTGGTGTTAGTGTCTTCAGGTTAGCCAGAGGAAAGCTGGAGGTGGCCTGGTGCTGGCAATCAGGGCCTGGAGCCAGCATTGAGAACCAGTTTGGTCCTCACCATGAAGAGATCACAGCTGATGTAGGCAGGTTGTGGTGACTAGGGAGCCTTTTATTGGATGTGAGGTTCATGTGGAGTCCTCACATCGTAAAGATTTCAGTTAGCATCCTCCTCTTGAAATAACTTTACACCCTCCAGCACTGTGACACTTGCAGAGCAGAAAGGGAACCATCTCCTGATGGAGCAGGACCACCAGCATGATCAGAAGGTCTGAGGGGGATTGTTACCCCTCTGCTTCTCTCAGGGGAGACCTCCCTGCAGTCAGGGCTCCCTAGGACAAGGACACAGAGCTGTTGAGCAAGGCCAGAGGAGGCCACAGAGAGGATCCAAGGGCTGGAGCACCTCTGCTCTGGAGACAGAATGGGAGAGGTGGTCTCGTTCAGCCTGGAGGATGCTCCAGGGAGACATTCCAGTCCCTTGAGGGGCTCCAGAAAAGCTGGAAAGGGGCTGGTGCCAAGGACAGGGAGGGAAGAAGCAAGGGAATGGCCTTCAGCTGCAAGAAGGCAGCTGGATGGGAAATACAAGGAAGAAATTCTTCCCTGGGAAGGTGGTGAGACACTGGCACAGAGAGGTGGTGGATGCCCCATCCCTGGAAACATTCAAGGTCAGGTTGGATGGGGCTCTGAGCAACCTGATCTGATTGAAGATGCCCTGCTCACTGCAGGGTTAGTTGGACAAGATGATCTTTGAAGGTCCCTTCCAACCCAAACCATTGGATGTTTCCATGATCCCACCACATCCCTCCTTTCAGTCACACAGTGACATCCATGTGGAGGTGGAGACAGAAGGAACTCCATCCTAGTTATCTATATTAACAGGATTAGGACCAGTTTCTCTTCCTATCCAGCTGAGATACAGCTTCAGCATGCAAATAGGTCATATAAATGATGCAGCACCTCTTAATTGTGAATCAGAAAGGAGGGGGTGATCTGTGTTCTGCTGCCTAGGGAATGGGGATGCATCGTGCATGGGGATCAACAGAGGTGCCTTAACCAAGAGTCAGTTCTTCTCCCAGGAGAATTAGGCTCATTGTAATCAAATCCCTACTGGGAAACTGGTTTTTCTCCAGTAAACTAATCATAGAATCATAAACAGGTCTGGGTTGGAAGGGACCCCAAGGATCAGAGAGCTCCAACCCCTCTGCCACAGGCAGTGCCACCAACCTCAGGCCTGGAGCTACACAAGGTCGCCCAGGGCCCCATCCAACCTGGCCTTCAACACCTCCAGGGATGGATGGGGCACCCACCCCCTCTCTGGGCAGCCTGTTCCAGCCCCTCACCATTCTCTCTGCAAAGAACTTCCCCCTAAGATCTCCTCTCACCCTTCCCTCCTCCAGCTTCACTCCATCCCCCTTGTCCTGCCATTCTCTTCCCTTGGAACAAGCTGATTCCCCTCCTGTTTCTCTGCTCCCTTCAGGGACTGGCAGGCTGCAATGAGGTCCCCCCACAGCCTTCTCTTCTCCAGGCTGACCCAGCCCAGCTCCCTCAGCCTCTCTCCAGAGGGGAGCTGCTCCAGCCCTCTGAGCATCTCCGTGGCTCCTCTGACCCCTCTCCAACAGTTCCCCATCTTTCTTGTCCTGGGGCCCCAGCTCTGGACACAGGATCCAGCTGGGGCCTCAGGAGGGCAGAGCAGAGAGGGACAATCCCCTCCCTGTCCCTGCTGCCACCCCTCTGCTGATGGAGCCCAGGATCCCATCGCCCTTCCCAGCTGCAAGAGCACACTGCTGGCTCATGGGAAGTTCCTCACCCACCAATCATCCACTGCCATCTTCACCCGGAAAATGAGAGAGATTTGGAGTGGTGAGGGGCTGGACCAGGTTGCCCAGAGAGGGGGTGGATGCCCCATCCCTGGGGGTGTTCAAGGCCAGGTTGGCTGGGGCCCTGGGCAACCTTGTGTAGCTCCAGGCCTGAGGTTGGTGTCCCTGCCTGTGGCAGGGGGGTTGGAGCTCTCTGATCCTTGGGGTCCCTTCCAACCCAGCCCAGTCTATGACTCTATGATCCTTGTTTGTCTCTTCCTTGTGTGTGCTCAGAGAGCTGGAATAAAAACTGAGGAAATTGCAAAGTGCTGACCCCATCCTTCATGATCCAGAAGGTTCTTTGGTGTTGGCTTGATCTTCCAAGGTAGAAGGATTGTACTTCAATCTGAACAACACTAAATAAGACCGTGGAACGCCGCTGTTGCCAGCACAATATAGCACCACGTGTCAGAGCATCAATCAGGTGTCTGCAGCTAATTAAAAGAGATGATGGAGATTTGAATTTGTTCAGCTGGATTTGAGATGGGAGGACACAGCTTGGAAAAATGGCTCCATTAAAAACCAAAATAGAATCCCTAAAGAATAGTTTGTAGGTGGGGGCTCCTGAGGTTCTGGTCCATCCTTGTGTTCTGGTGGTTGTAATATAGGTGTTGAGGGAAGTAGAACAGAGGGTGAGGGACTTGGGACCTTTTAGCCTGGAGAAGAGATGATTGAGGTGGGATCTTCTCAATGCTGATAAATCCTTGAGGGGTGGGCTCAGGAGGATGGGTCAGTCTGTGTTTAGGGGTGCCCAGGGATATGACAGGAGGTGATGGACTCAAATAGAGGAAGTTCCACCCAACCCTGAGGAGGAACTTCTTTGGTGGAAGGGTGACAAAGCCCTGGGCCAGGCTGCCCAGAGGGGTTGTGGAATCTCCATCTCTGGAGACATCCAAACCCCATGATCCTGGATGATGTCCTGTGCAGCCTGCTTGAGGTGATCCTGCTCTGGCAGGGGGTTGGATTAGATGATCTCCAGACGTCCTTTCCAACCCTCATCCTTCTGTGATACTGCAATGAGTTGTGTCCAGGGTGCAGTGTGTATTGGATGGGGGACATCCAACAACCTAAAACCAGAGATCTCTTCTAACCCCAACCAGTCTGGGATCCTGTGAGTCTGTGATAATGGGAAGTAAGGTCACAGCAATCCTAGCAGAGCTAGAAATGGGTCAAGGAACTGGAAGGCAGCATGTGCCCAACCGGATGGTCAACAAGCAATTTCCTCCTCCACTTCCATCAGCAAAGGAGCAGAGTTGTTGACCTTCAGCTCTCCAGTTTACCACACCACTGGTTGGACTCTACCAGGTGGATTTACCAGGACAAGAATCCCAGAGAACACAAAAGCTAAACCCATCTTAATCAGGTCTTTTTAATTTCCATTTTCTTGTCCTTCTCCATTCAAGCCATAAGTTCTTCAGAGCAGGAATCACAGGATCACAGAATTATAAGGGTTGGAAGAGACCTCAAGAGATCATTGAGTCCAACCCCCAATCTCCTCCTCTCCAGTGTCTTAGACATGCAACCAAACCCTGTGAAGATGGGAGAAGAGGCTGTTACATGGATGTATGTGCAAGGAGGTTTAAGAAGCACTATGTCCAGGTGATGTGTGCCCAACACACCTAGGAGCTGGTAATCTATGAGATGTTGCTTTACTTGCTTTAAATGATTTTCATCAGGGATGAAGGCACCTGAGTCTCAGGTCACCAAGTTCACAACTTGGTGTCTCTACCCAAATCTTCCCTACCTTTGTTGGTTCAAATCATGGCAGTCTTGAGGTGGTAGAGGTTGAAGTCAGGATGAGATTTCCTTCCTAGCTTTGCTTTGGAGGACATAGCCTTGAGCAGAACGGGGTGGGATGGGAAAATCAGATGCCAATTGACCTTTCTTGAAGGGACAATGAATCTGGACAATGTCTCTTGGCTTTGTTGATCATCAAAGGCTTTGTTCATCATCAAAGGCTTTGTCCCTCAGCTGTGATGCTCCTCATTTCAGCTCATAGGCAATCTTCAGCACAGAGAGACTCTGGACCAATTTTCTGCTCTTCTCTAGCTGGTCTTCCAGCTAGAGGTTTTTATTACTTCCTCTCCTGCCCTTCTAATCCATAGGGGATAGTGTTATTTTACACATTAACAAACCTCTTCTGAGCAAAGCTCAGACAGTAAAGCCTTCTCCAAATGAACTTTAATGTGTCCATTACTCCAGCAATTAGTAGGTACTGATAAAGGATGGAATCTGTTGCAGTACATGTTGACAAGGTGGGACTCCTTGTCTCCAGAGCTTTTGTATTTTCTAGAAGGATGAATCACAGAATCAAAAGGTTGGAAAAGACCTTAAAGATCATCAAGTCCAACTGTTCCTGTCCTGTGCTAAACCAGATCCCTGAGCACCTCATCTCCCCATCTGTTAAACACACCCAGGGGTGGGGACTCAGCCCCCTCCCTGGGCAGCCTGTGCCAGGCCCTGACCCTGTCTCAGGCCCTGACCCTGTTCTAGGCCCCTGTTCCAGGCCTATTCCAGGCCCTGACCCTGTCTCAGGCCCTGACCCCATTCCAGGCCTATTCCAGGCCCTGACCCATCCCAGGCCCTGACCCTGCTCCAGGCCTGTCTCAGGCCCTGACCCTATTCCAGGCCCTGACCCTGTCTCAGGCCCTGACCCAGCACCAGGCCCCTATTCCAGGCCCATCCCAGGCCCTGACCCTGCTCCAGGCCCATCCCAGGCCCTGACCCTGCTCCAGGCCCATCCCAGGCCCTGACCCTGCTCCAGGCCCCCATTCCAGGCCCTGACCCTGCTCCAGGCCCCTGTTCCACAGCCCCACAACTCTGCCAGGGAAGAACTTTCCCCTCCCAGCTGAGCTGACCCTGCCCTGGGGCAGCTTGAGCCCATTGACCCTTGGCCCATCTCCTGTCCCCTGGCTGAAGAGACCATCGCCCACCTCTCTACACCCTACATCTCCATCAGCACCTTGAAGGGGAACATCCCAATGATGTCTGTGCTGCTGAATGAAGAAGGTTGAACGTGAGAACTGGATGCTTGAAGTTTTTTACAGAGAGAGTGGTGAGGGGCTGGAACAGGCTGCCCAGAGAGGGGGTGGGTGCCCCATCCCTGGGGGTGTTGAAGGCCAGGTTGGATGAGGCCCTGGGCAACCTTGTGTAGCTCCAGGCCTGAGGTTGGTGTCCCTGCCTGTGTCAGGGGGGTTGGAGCTCTGTGATCTTTGGGGTCCCTTCCAACTCTTGCCATTCTATGATTCTAAGTTCTCCCACTTATTTTGGGGGAGGGGGAGTCCCCCCTGAAAGTGTCAGTGTCCCTCAGGCAGATAGATGTTCAGCTCAGTGCACTTCCCAAGTCACAAGAGCACGAACTTGCTGCCGTTCTCCAGAACAAGGTCGATCTGTGATGTCGTTACGTGGGCATCAACAAGCTGGGAGCTTTGGCTCAGCCTTTGTCATTGTCCCCTGTCCCCATGGAGAGGTTCCAACCCTGAAGCCAAATGCCATCGTTATGTGGGAACAAACAGCCTTTTTTTTCCAAAGGGAGAGAAGCATTTTCACGTGGTGGGTGGAGGACCCAAGCATCCAGTGTGTGGGACAAGGGGGAGAGGTAGCACTAGCATGCCATGAGCCTCAATCACTGCCTCTGGTGGCAGATGAGAAGGACCTGGATGTCATGGTGGGTGAGACACTTCCCATGAGCCAGCAGTGTGCTCTTGCAGCTCAGAAGGGTGATGGGATCCTGGGATTTACAGGCACCCAGGACCTTGGAGCTCTCCAATCTGAATTTCTGAGACAAATTTGCATCAGAAAGTGGCAAAAACTAAAGGTCAAACCATCACCTTCCATTAACCAGGTCTTGCTTAACAGCCTGAGCAAGATTTGAATCGATCTCTCCCTAATACAGATGGAGCCTTCTGGGCTCCATCAGCAGAGGGGTGGCAGCAGGGACAGGGAGGGGATTGTCCCTCTCTGCTCTGGCCTCCTGAGGCCCCAGCTGGATCCTGTGTCCAGAGCTGGGGCCCCAGGACAAGAAAGATGGGGAACTGTTGGAGAGGGGTCAGAGGAGCCACGGAGATGCTCAGAGGGCTGGAGCAGCTCCCCTCTGGAGAGAGGCTGAAGGAGCTGGGCTGGTTCAGCCTGGAGAAGAGAAGGCTGTGGGGGGACCTCATTGCAGCCTGCCAGTCCCTGAAGGGAGCAGAAAAACAGGAGGGGAATCAGCTTGTTCCAAGGGGAGAGAATGGCAGGACAAGGGGGATGGAGTGAAGCTGGAGGAGGGAAGGGTTAGAGGAGATCTTAGGGGGAAGTTCTTTGCAGAGAGAATGGTGAGGGGCTGGAACAGGCTGCCCAGAGAGGGGGTGGGTGCCCCATCCCTGGAGGTGTTCAAGGCCAGGTTGGCTGGGGCCCTGGGCAACCTTGTGTAGCTCCAGGCCTGAGGTTGGTGTCCCTGCCTGTGGCAGGGGGGTTGGAGCTCTGTGATCCTTGTGGTCCCTTCCAACCCAAACCGGTTTATGATTCTATGAGATGGAATAAAACTAAATCCCAGTGCAGTGAGTGAGCTGACCTAGCTCTGCTTTTGATAAAGAGCAGAAGACCTTCATGAAGCCCTTCATTGTCATGATAGGAACAGGCTTCAATTTGCACAGATTCACTGCTGTTCAGTTGGGATTTATTTGGAATAGATCATATCCTCTGAGGATGTGTTGGGTTGGAAGGGACCTTTAAAGACCATCTACTCCAGCCCAAGCAGGGACACTTTTAACTAGAGCAGGTTGCTCAGAGCTTCCATCCACCCTGACCTTGAATGACTCCAGGGATGGGGCCTCCACCACCTCTCTGGGCAACCTGGGCCAGTGTCTCACCACCCTCAGAGGGAAGAACGTCTTCCCAAGACCTCATCTAACCATGCCCTGCTCAGGTTTAACCATCACCCCTCATCCCATCACTCTATGCCCTTACAAACAGCCCTTCCCAGCTTTCCTGTAGGTCCTTCAGGGACTGGAAGGGGTTTAGGGGTCTCCCTGAGCCCTCTCTTCTCTGGGCTGTACCAGCCCATCTCTCTCAGCCTGTTTTTGTAGGAGGGGCCCTTGGATCATCCTTGCGGCCTCCTCTGGACCTACTCCCAAGAGGTCCATGTCCTTCTTGTGCTGAGGGCTCCAGAGCTGGATGCAGCACTGCAGAAGGATCTCCCCAAATCAGAGCAGAGGGGACAATCCCCTCTCTCAATCTGCTGGCCACATTTCTGGTGGTACAACCCAGATGCTGTTGACCTTCTGGGCTTCAAGTGCCAATTGTTGGCTCATATCCAGCTCTGCATCCATCAGTACCCCAAATCCTTTCCTGCAGGGCTGCTCTCCATCCCATCATCCCCAGCCTGTGTTGGTAGCCAGGATTGTCCCAAACTAGTAGATCATTGTAGGACCCTTCCAACTGAATCTATCCTATCCTGTCCTTTTCTCCCCTTTCTTCTCCTCAGGGGTTTAGGAAGGACCAAAAAGGGAACAGCCTCTGGGTTTGTCTTTGTTCTTCCTCTGGGGCAGTCTGCTCTGCTCATGCATTTTTTGCTGGTAGCTCCATAAAGGTACAAGTTATATTTATTGTACTTTAAGGTGTTTGGACACTCTAGGGAGTTTGGGATATGGAAGTTCATGATGAGAGGAGTGGCTTTAGGTTCCATCTTCATTTCCCAGCATGTTTAAATTCAGGATCTTTGACCTTCATCTGCCAAGACAGACACTTTTCTCTGTGTGTGTTTCACTGGGGGGTAGTAAATATTTACCCTGCCCTTGGTTGCAGTATCCCTTTTCATTTGGAGCCCTCTCCATGTCACCAAACCTGATCTTGGCACCTGTGAAAGCACAACCTAGAGTTTGATTAGGCTTAATTGATAGAGGGAATTTGGATTACAGGAGAAATACCAATAACTAGCTTCCAAGCTGTCCCTCTGGTCCTCACTTAATGACTTGGTGGAATTTTCATCTCTCCAATGCCTTCCATTTGGGTTGTCTTAAATCATTAAAAACCCTTTTTATTTAAAAAAAAATGAAAGAAGAAGAGCACAGGCTCTCCATGCTCCTGCCAAGTAGGTCAGTGTTCTCCCAGTTGTCTGGTTTGGGAAATGGAGATGTTATTCAGAGTGACTTTCTCCAAGTCACTTGGTGAGGTTGAGACAACTGGAAGCACAAGAGTGGTTTCATGTGTTAGTTCAAGACTTGTTTTCAAGGGATAATGAATCATTTGGGCAAATCAGAGCCTGATTCAAATAAATCTTGGCATAAACCTGCCATAACAAATGGCACATTCCTGAGTTCTCCAATCACAGAATCCCAGACAGGGCTGGGTTGGAAGGGACCCCAAGGATGACACAGTTTCAACCCCCCTGCCACAGGCAGGGACACCAACCTCCAGGCCTGGAGCTACACAAGGTTGCCCAGGGACACAGCCAACCTGGCCTTGAACACCTCCAGGGATGGGGCACCCACCCCCTCTCTGGGCAGCCTGGTCCAGCCCCTCACCAATCTTTCTGCAAAGAACTTCCCCCTAAGATCTCCTCTAACCCTTCCCTCCTCCAGCTTCACTCCATCCCCCTTGTCCTGCCATTCTCTCCCCTTGGAACAAGCTGATTCCCCTCCTGTTTCTCTGCTCCCTTCAGGGACTGGCAGGCTGCAATGAGGTCCCCCCACAGCCTTCTCTTCTCCAGGCTGACCCAGCCCAGCTCCCTCAGCCTCTCTCCAGAGGGGAGCTGCTCCAGCCCTCTGAGCATCTCCGTGGCTCCTCTGACCCCTCTCCAACAGTTCCCCATCTCCCTTGTCCTGGGGCCCCAGCTCTGGACACAGGATCCAGCTGGGGCCTCAGGAGGGCAGAGCAGAGAGGGACAATCCCCTCCCTGTCCCTGCTGCCACCCCTCTGCTGATGGAGCCCAGGATCCCATCACCCTTCCCAGCTGCAAGAGCCACTGCTGGCTCATGGGAAGTTCCTCACCCACCAATCATCCACTGCCATCTTCACCC
Organism: Laterallus jamaicensis coturniculus; assembly: GCA_022605575.1. Lineage (NCBI taxonomy): Eukaryota > Metazoa > Chordata > Aves > Gruiformes > Rallidae > Laterallus > Laterallus jamaicensis. The sequence goes on along the minus strand of JAKCOX010000224.1, from coordinate 126,338 downwards.
GGAAAATGGGAGAGATTTGGAGTGGTGAGGGGCTGGAACAGGCTGCCCAGAAAGGGGGTGGGTGCCCCATCCCTGGGGGTGTTGAAGGCCAGGTTGGATGAGGCCCTGGGCAACCTTGTGTAGCTCCAGGCCTGAGGTTGGTGTCCCTGCCTGTGGCAGGGGGGTTGGAACTCTGTGATCTTTGGGATCCCTTCCAACCCAGACCAGTCTGGGATTCTGTGATTTTATGATCGCAGAGAAGAATGTGGAGCATTAAAAATGGATGATACTGTGTCATTTCTTGATGACTTGCCTGTGATATTAAATATGTAAGATTCAAAACCCAGATCTTGTGTTGATGTGAGGCTGTTCAGGTCTTCTCCAAGTTGCTTCTGCTTCATCAAACCAGTGTTTTGCCTTGTCTGGATATAAGCTTCTGGCATGGCAGAAGGATTTCTTATGCCAGGTTTCTTTATATATTCCTTTTATGATTGGGGACTATTCTTTGCCCTGGTGGATAAGAGGGACAGTGGGTTCCTGGGGGGCATCAAAAGGAGCATAGCCAGTGGGTCAAAGGAGGGGATCCTCCCCCTCTGCTCTGCCCTGGTCAGGCCCCAGCTGGAGTGTTGTGTCCAGTTCTGGGCTCCCTGGGATAGAAAAGCCAGGGATCTCCTGGAGAGAGTCCAGAGGAGGCTGAGGAGATGCTGAAGGGCCTGGAGCATCTCCCCTGGGAGGAAAGGGGGATCCTTGGGGTCCCTTCCAACCCAGACCAGTCTGGGATTTTTTGATTCTATGAAAGGCTGAGTGAGCTGGGGCTGTTCAGCCTGGAGAGAAGCAGCCTGAGAGGTGATCTGATCAATGGTTCTCACTAGCTGAAGGGTGGGACACAGGGGGCCACGGGCAGCCTCTTCTCAGTGTCTGTGGGGACAGGACAAGGGGTGATGGGCTCAAGTTGCAGCACAGGGAGTTCCACCCCAATGTGGGGAAGAACTTCTTCCCAGTGAGGGTGAGGGAGCCCTGGGCCAGGCTGCCCAGGGGGGGTGGTGGAGTCTCCTTCTCTGGAGAGATTCCAGCCCCATCTGGATGTCTCCCTGTGTGCCCTGTCCTAGGGACCCTGCTTTGGCAGGGGGGTTGGACCCCATGATCTCTGGAGGTCCTTTCCAACCCCTGTGATTCTGTGATTCTCTGATTCTTCATCCCTTTTGCCAATCATCTGCTGCAGCCACGTGTTTCAAAAAGTGATAGATAGATAGATAGATAGATAGATAGATAGATAGATAGATAGATAGATAGATAGATAGATAGATAGATGATGAGGTCAGGCTTCCCTTCTTTTAGTATTTCTAATTTCCTTTTTATTTTCAATTCTGAAATAAGGGCAGGTCCTTTGTGTCTTAAAAACATCAGGGCTGTGTAAGCTGATGAGAAATAACTCATGAGGCTGCTGGGCTCTCTCCTCCTGCTTATAATTCCTCTGTTCAGGTTCTTGTAGCAAGCAGATCATTGTGAATGGGCTCTGAAGTGGGTAGATCCCAAACTCTCTGAAAAAAAATAGAAGTAAAAAAAAAAACAACTAGAAAAACAACAACAACTAAAAGGCAACCCCTTGTTTCCCATCTAAGCATCACGTAGTTAGGAACCCAACTAATTAAGCTCTTCTGAAAGAGCTGTCTGGCTCCAGCAAACAGCTTCTCTGTGGTTCTTTCTATTGCAAAACCCCAGGGGAGGCTGGATTTGGGGAGGGCAGTGCCATCACCCACACAGTTTCTTTCAGGGGAGGGCTCTTTGCCAGGCCCTCTGGAGATAGCCTGCCCACTTGCTCTCCTCCAGGAGACATGCAACGACTCGCCTTACGCGAGCTGTCTGCAAAAAGCACCCCAAATTAGACCCTTCAGCTGGGTGCATTGTCAACTGAAAGGTAGAAGAAGAAGATCACCTTGAAGACTTATTTCCTGAGCAGCCCCAGAGGGAGGGATGCTGTGAGATGGCAGATGAGGGGATGACAGGACGTCTCTATGGAAGGAGGTGGGCATCAGGCTTGTAGATACAACAGCTTTACGTCGCTGACGACACTAATAGCAGGTTTGAAACCAATGAGTCTTGTGAATGTGACTTTCTTTTGCTTCTCTAGGTTCAGTCATGCTCCTGGATGTGATAATCCTTTAGATAATAAAAGATGCCATGGATACTCCTTGTCTTCTTGGTTTTGTGCTGCCCCAAAGGCTACTTGGTGCTGTAGTAAAAAAAAAGGCAGGCTTGTAATTCACCAGCTTCCCTTTTTGAAGCTGTCAACAACCAAGTTGTAAAGCTTTTGGGGAGGAGAGAAGGGATGATGAAGGGAGGGGGACATCCAGAGTCTCTTTTCCTGGGCAGATGGAGATCTGTCAGCAGTTTTGACAGCAGAAGCTTGATGGGCTTCTGGACTCAGCTTCGTTGCCGTGCTTAAACTCTTGCAGAGAGCAAAAGTTGCCTGCTGTTGCTGAGTAGCTGGTTTCTGTGGGTTGGGTTGGTTGAGGTGGGGGGTAGAGGGGGGGGTCCAGTATTTTCATTAGGTTCACAGTTTGGGGGGGGGGTGTGTTTTGTGCTTGAATGTCAAATCCTCCTTCATATGCCTTGCTCCCTGTGAAACGCTCGCGTCCCCCGCGGCCAACTCCTCTACACCACGACTATCGCCGGGCAACAAGCCATCTTACTAAGGACTATTGAGAGGGAGCATTCCCCTGGCAGGGGGACAACCTCATCCTTTATTCCTCTTTTCCATCCTCACTTGCATGGAAACACTCCAAAGGGCTTGGAGAAACACTGCCTCCTCTGTTCCCATCCCCATGTCCTGCGTAGACGGTCAAGGGCCACGGTCTGTGCGAGCGTAGGGCGCGCGGGATGGTCCTGGAGGCATTGCGCTGGGGGAAGCCCAGCATCACATGTGATCTTCTCAAAAGGGCTATAGAGCTCCAGCCAGCTATTCTTTTACAGCCTGGAACATTGAGAAGCAGCCTCAGGTCCTTCCCTAACCCTGTTAAATCTGTTCTCTCCTAATTTATTCTAATAAGGCAAGCTTTCATCTTGTGGCCAAGCTCTTTTCACTGCGGGGGCTGAGTGTGTGTGTGTGTGTGTGTGTGTGTGTGTGTCACTGTCTGGGATGTTGCATCCTCTGCTTGGGATAGAAATGTTTTCTTGGTGAGCTGCTCCTCTGTGGCAGGACTAAGGGAACCAGCTTTTTTTTGTGCTCTTAATTTCAGAGTCGAAGGCTTTTTGTACTCTAATCAAGAGGGTTTGATGCTGTAATTAAAAACATGGATTTAATGGGTATTCTCCAGAATGTAAATTCCTGGGGAGAAACACAAGTCAAACTTTAGAGACCAAAGCACTTTTGTGCTCACTTAGTCTATTGTAATTAGGGGTGTGGTGCTTAAGGAATATTAATTAGCCCCATGGGTGAGGTTGGGGAGCCAGAAAAATGCTGCCTCTGTTCCCCAGTGGGAGTTTAGGGGTGGTGAGGGTAAGAGCTGCCTGCTGTGCTAAGCATGGGAGACAGCAAGCAGCGGGGAGCGAAGTTCGTTAGGGGAAGAAGGGTATCCCCCCCTTCCTCCCCACCCTTCTCCCTTTCCCCCCACCCTTCTCCCTTTCCCAAACAGATAAACAAACACAAATCAACCCAACCACTTGCAGGAGTTGGGTGCAGCTTGCTTCAGTGGGTGGCTTTGCCAGGTGAGTTTAGATCTCCTCCATCAGGTCTCCGCGGGGGTAGCGATCGCTGCCTTAAGTGCAGTAGTAAAATTAAGGTGACTCCTAGCTCATGAGGAAAAGGAAGGGTGGGGGATTGGTTAGTCTGTGGCATCTACCAGATGGGTAGGTGTCCTACCAGAGCATTTGGTTGTCTGCTAGACATAAGATCAGCTAGACATGAGATTTGGTGCCTCAGAAGACGCCTCCTCTACCCGTGGCGCACAGGTAAAGAGCCTCTGTTGCCACATCCCTGAGGACAAGCCAAAGGCATCTTCTTATCCTTTGAATATCTAAATTAGACCTAAATTACCCTGTTAGTCCCTGGGAATCTTGTAAGGCTTCCTCTGGATGGATAAGGAGGCAGGAACCAATCAGTTAATGAGTAGTTGGGTGAAGGTGATTAAGAGCAGCTCAGGTATTTGGGGAATAAACCCAACTGGGCAGCAGGTTTGCTTTCAGACTGGTGGCTCCTGATGGTTTGAACTAGGGAAAAAAATGGGTTTAAAGCTTTAAAAGAGACAACCACACCAATTATATCAGGCTGACAGAGGAGGAAAAATAGCTAGAAGTAATTATGATGGTGAATGCAGTGAGGAGGAAGAAGAGAAAAATGATAGGGCAGAATTATCAATTAGATACTGACTCAGGAGATCAAAATTAGAGCTGAGGACCTAGTGCTGTGGCTAGCCAGTGCATGCAGAACTTGTTCTTAACCATGGGATGGGCCTATTATTTGATGTAAGGGGTGTACATGGGGGTGATGTGCAAAGTACAGGAGAGCTTGGCCTCCTTCTGATGTGATTTAACCCAGGGTTGTTTGAGAAATGGAGGTGGAAGGTGAAGTTTTGATGTATTTTTTTAAAAATAATGGAGAATTTGTAGAGTTATAGAATCTCCTGAGTTGGAAGGGATCTGTAAGGATCATGGAGTCCAACTCCTGGCTCCACACAGAGCAGCCAAGTCAGAGCAGGGCACTGAGGGCATCATCCAGATGCTTCTTGACCTCAGCCCAGCTCAGGGCTGGGACCCCTTCCCTGGGGAGCCTGTGCCAGTGCCTGACCCCCCTCTCAGCACAGAACCTCTTCCTGACACCCAGCCTAACCCTCCCCTGGGGCAGCTTCTCACTGTTCCCTCAGGTTCCATCCCTGCTCCCCAAAGAGAGGAGAGAGATCAGCCCCTGCCCCTTCACCCCTCCTCATCAGGAAGCCACAGACCCCCAGGAGGTCTCCCCTCAGCCTCCTCTTCTCCAGGTTGAACAACCCCAGGGCCTTCACCCTCTCCTCCTAATCCTTCCCCTCCAGACCCTTCCCCACCTTTGTTGCCCTCCTCTGGACACTCTTCAACAGTTTTGTGTCCCTCTTGTCCTTTAACACCTAAACCTGAACCCAGGACTCTAGATGGGGCTGCACCAGCTCAGTGCAGAGTGGGACAATCTCCTCCCTAGACCAGCTGGCCATTCCATCCTTGATGCACCCCAGGATGCTTTTGGCCCTCCTGGCTGCCTGGGCACACTGCTGACTCATGAGTAACATGCTGTTGACCACATGCCAAATAGCATCACAGAACAGCCCAGGTTGGAAGCAACCTTAAGACACCATCTGGCCCAAGCTTTTGTAGGACCAAATAACTGTAGGAAGAGCTCTTCAGACCGTCCTTTTTTTTTTTTCACTGAGTCTTGGAAACTGGGAAAAGTAGAAGAACATAGAATCACAGAATCACAGACTGGTCTGGGTTGGAAGGGACCGCAATGATCACAGAGCTCCAACCCCCCTGCCACAGGCAGGGACACCAACCTCAGGCCTGGAGCTACACAAGGTTGCCCAGGGCCCCAGCCAACCTGGCCTTGAACACCTCCAGAGATGGGGCATCCACCCCCTCTCTGGGCAGCCTGTTCCAGCTCTGTGCAGCCTGTTCCAGCACTAGATCATGTTGCTTAGGGCCCCAGCCAACCTGGCCTTGAACACCCCCAGGGATGGGGCATCCACCCCTCTCTGGGCAGCCTGGTCCAGCCCCTCACCACTCTCTCTGCAAAGAACTTCCCCCTAAGATCTCCTCTAACCCTTCCCTCCTCCAGCTTCACTCCATCCCCCTTGTCCTGCCAGTCTCTCCCCTTGGAACAAGCTGAACCAGCCCAGCTCCCTCAGCCTCTCTCCAGAGGGGAGCTGCTCCAGCCCTCTGAGCATCTCCGTGGCTCCTCTGACCCCTCTCCAACAGTTCCCCATCTTTCTTGTCCTGGGGCCCCAGCTCTGGACACAGGATCCAGCTGGGGCCTCAGGAGGGCAGAGCAGAGAGGGACAATCCCCTCCCTGTCCCTGCTGCCACCCCTCTGCTGATGGAGCCCAGGATCCCATCACCCTTCCCAGCTGCAAGAGCAAGATATATCAGAATGGCAAACAGAAAGATCTGGGTGTCCCAGCAACCTGGTGCTTGGGGGAAAACAATGAGTTGGCTGGTAGAAAGCAATTAGTAAAGATTTAATGATGCTGTGGGGTCCATTCACATGAATGTGGATTATGGGTTCTGGCAGTCATGGGGAAAGCTGACCTGCTGCTGAGTTAATTCTGGGAGGATTGAAGATGAATGATAAATAATCACAGGATAACATTGGACCTGGGTTACATGGTGAACTGGTGATGGTGGTACTTGGGCAGCTGGAGAGGTTGATTTCTCTTCTGAGGGCTGGTTTTTTTCATGGCTGTCTGTGCCTTGTGCTTCAAATTGGGGGGTGCCTCTTGATGGCTTCACAGATATCCACAACTGATGGTTGTATGATGGCCATGATCACAGAATCACAGAGTCACAAAGTTGGAAAAGAGCTTGAAGATCATCAAGTCCAACTGTTCCTGTCCTGTGCTAAACCAGATCCCTGAGCACCTCATCTCCCCACCTGTTAAACACACCCAGGGGTGGGGACTCAGCCCCCTCCCTGGGCAGCCTGTGCCAGGCCCTGACCCTGTCTCAGGCCCTGACCCTGCTCCAGGCCCCTATTCCAGGCCCTGACCCTGCTCCAGGCCCATCCCAGGCCCTGAGCCTGCTCCAGGCCCCTGTTCCACAGCCCCACAACTCTCCCAGGGAAGAACTTTCCCCTCCCAGCTGAGCTGACCCTGCCCTGGGGCAGCTTGAGCCCATTGCCCCTTGGCCCATCTCCTGTCCCCTGGCTGAAGAGACCATCGCCCACCTCTCTGCACCCTCCTGGCAGGGCAGGGGAGGTGGGGAGAAGGTCTCCCCTCAGCCTCCTCTTCTCCAGGCTCAACACCCCCAGCTCCCTCAGCTGCTCCTCAGAGGATTTGCCCTCCAGCCCCTTCCCCAGCCTGGTTGCCCTTCTCTGCACTCGCTCCAGGACCTCAATGTCCTTCTGATGCTGAGGAGCCCAGAACTGGACCCAGCACTTGAGGTGTGGTCATGCTAAGATAAGATTTAACTTTTTGGTGGCAGCACGTGAGATTTTTTTTTTAAATATTCATTCCACCAGCAGCTGCTGGCTGTTTTCCTCTGAGATCTGGTTAACCCAGTTTCTCCTCCCACAGTATCTGCAGTAATGAGATAGAATCATAGAATCCCATCCTGGTCTGGTTTTGGAAGGGACCCCAAGGATCACAGAGCTCCAACCCCCCTGCCACAGGCAGGGACACCAACCTCAGACCTGGAGCTACACAAGGTTGCCCAGGGCCCCAGCCAAACTGGCCTTGGACACCTCCAGGGATGGATGGGGCACCCACCCCCTCTCTGGGCAGCCTGTTCCAGCCCCTCACCACTCTCTCTGCAAAGAACTTCCCCCTAAGATCTCCTCTAACCCTTCCCTCCTCCAGCTTCACTCCATCCCCCTTGTCCTGCCATTCTCTCCCCTTGGAACAAGCTGATTCCCCTCCTGTTTCTCTGCTCCCTTCAGGGACTGGCAGGCTGCAATGAGGTCCCCCCACAGCCTTCTCTTCTCCAGGCTGACCCAGCCCAGCTCCCTCAGCCTCTCTCCAGAGGGCAGCTGCTCCAGCCCCCTGATCATCTCCATGGCTCCTCTGACCCCTCTCCAACAGTTCTACAGTAGGTTCTGTGAGGAGTGATGTGACTTAAGTGATGTGCCAAACCCCAGCCATGGGTGGTCTCTCTCTCTCTTTGGGTATTTTGGCTTGTTGAAGTGTCTTGGGGGCTAATTTGGCTTTGCATATGTGGGCAAAGTGCCTGGAGAACCTCTAGGGATGTAAAAGGAGCATCAAACACAATTACCTGTGTCAGAGAAGCTCCATGGGAATGGGAAGAGGTGTTGTACTGCCTTAAGACATGTTGAGATCCCTTAATAGGTCTATTCTGAAGTAGTTAGTGCCAGGCTAATGGGGAAAGGTGAAGAACAGGAACTGGTTCCTCCCAGCTGCTGGCAGGAGTCTACACATTGTCCCTGTAGGTGCTTCTTCCCCACCCCTGATTCCAGCCTTGGGATCACAGGACTAAATACTCACATCAGGGCAACTCCCATCTGTGCTCTGCTGTCATCTTCTCCAGAAGTTACCAGTTTACACCAGTCCTCTTTACGCATGCAGTGCCCAAGCAGAACATGCCTCTTGTGGGGATGTGGTAAACTAAAACCCCCTCAATCTTAGGGAATCACAGAATCACAGGGGTTGGAAGGGGCCTCCAGAGAGCATCAGGTCCAACCCCCCTGCCAAAGCAGGGTCCCTAGGACAGGGCACACAGGGAGACATCCAGATGGGGCTGGAATCTCTCCAGAGAAGGAGACTCCACACCCCCCTGGGCAGCCTGGCCCAGGGCTCCCTCACCCTCACTGGGAAGAAGTTCTTCCCCACATTGGGGTGGAACTCCCTGTGCTCCAACTTGAGCCCATCACCCCTTGTCCTGTCCCCACAGACACTGAGAAGAGGCTGCCCATGGCCCCCTGTGTCCCACCCTTCAGCTAGTGAGAACCATTGATCAGATCCCCTCTCAGGCTGCTTCTCTCCAGGCTGAACAGCCCCAGCTCACTCAGCCTTTCATAGAATCACAGAATCATAGACTGGTCTGGGTTGGAAGGGACCCCAAGGATCCCAGAGCTCCAACCCCCCTGCCACAGGCAGGGACACCAACCTCAGGCCTGGAGCTACACAAGGTTGCCCAGGGCCCCAGCCAACCTGGCCTTGAACACCCCATGGATGGGACATCCACTTCTTGTCTGGGCAGCCTTTCCTCACAGGAGAGATGCTCCAGACGCTTCAGCATCTCCTCAGCCTCCTCTGGACTCTCTCCAGGAGATCCCTGGCTTTTCTATCCCAGGGAGCCCAGACCTGGACACAACACTCCAGCTGGGGCCTGAGCAGGGCAGAGCAGAGGGGGAGGATCCCCTCCTGTCACCTGCTGCCCACACTCCTCCTGATGCCCCCCAGGATCCCATTGTCTCTCTCAGCCCCCAGGGCACACTGCTGGCTCATGGCCATCTTGTCATCTACAAAGGACAACTGGAAAGGCTTGCTGCCACTGGGAGACTTGGTTGTTCTCAAATCCTGTAGCTGCATCTCCATAAAAATACTGCTCTGCAGTTAGTTACCTTGTGAGAGGCTTCTTTTTCCTTCAAAAGCTTTCCAGGACACCTTGGTTTGGCTGTTGTGCATCTGGGCAGCTGAAGAACCATTGTAGGAAGGACTCTGGCTTTGTGTTGCCTTTCCTGGCAGGAAACTATGGTTAAAACACTTGTTTTGGACTTGATTTTTCTTTGGCTGCTGCTAAGCATGTTACTTCACATCCAGGCACAGAAGAAGCTGTGGTGAATAAAACAGGGTCAGGAGCACACCCAGACTTACTCTGGTTTCTGAGGACTTCAGACACTTGCTGCTACCTGACATTACAGCCTTGGAGAAGAGCTCCTGGAGAGCAGCCCTGCTGAGAAGGACCTGGGGGTCATGGGGGGTGAGGAACTTCCCATGAGGCAGCAGTGGCTCTTGCAGCTGGGAAGGGCGATGGGATCCTGGGCTCCATCAGCAGAGGGGTGGCAGCAGGGACAGGGAGGGGATTGTCCCTCTCTGCTCTGCCCTCCTGAGGCCCCAGCTGGATCCTGTGTCCAGAGCTGGGGCCCCAGGACAAGAAAGATGGGGAACTGTTGGAGAGGGGTCAGAGGAGCCACGGAGATGCTCAGAGGGCTGGAGCAGCTCCCCTCTGGAGAGAGGCTGAGGGAGCTGGGCTGGGTCAGCCTGGAGAAGAGAAGGCTGTGGGGGGACCTCATTGCAGCCTGCCAGTGCCTGAAGGGAGCAGAGAAACAGGAGGGGAATCAGCTTGTTCCAAGGGGAGAGAATGGCAGGACAAGGGGGATGGAGTGAAGCTGGAGGAGGGAAGGGTTAGAGGAGATCTTAGGGGGAAGTTCTTTGCAGAGAGAGTGGTGAGGGGCTGGAACAGGCTGCCCAGAGAGGTGGTGGGTGCCCCATCCATCCCTGGAGGTGTCCAAGGCCAGTTTGGCTGGGGCCCTGGGCAACCTTGTGTAGCTCCAGGCCTGAGGTTGGTGTCCCTGCCTGTGGCAGGGGGGTTGGAGCTCTGTGATCCTTGGGGTCCCTTCTAACCCAGCCCTGTCTATGATTCTATGTTAACTAGAAAGAATTCAGGAGTTTATTATAATTACATATATATTATATTATAACTATATACAGGTGCCAAGCCACAGTCCAGGGGCATTCTGTATTGATTTGGCAGGGTGTATTTCATGTCTGGGCTTGACCCAGAGGTGAACAAGCTTCCCATGGCCATGTAGCTGACAGACACCAGGGCATGAGCCTGCTGAGATCTTCATTCCACTCCCTGCCTTTCTCTGGAATAACTAAACCACAAAGAGCAGAGAGAGAAGCAGAGACTAAAAGGAAGTGTTTTGCATGTGGTTGCATAATTAAGCTGCAGAAGATTAGGGCTTAAACAACACTCAGAGATCTGGAAGTTTACCAGGGTATGAGAGCTCCCATGATCCAAAGGCTCCAGAAATTCTTCTGGAAATAACCACAATGCTTCCTAGCATGCTGTAGCTCTCAGCACTGCCAGTTCAGAGGCTCCTTCCTAGAAACAGATTGTGATCTCTTGCTGGAACAGGTTGCCAAGAGTAGTTTTGGATGCCCTCAGATCCCTGGAAGTGTTCAAGGGGAGGTTGGGTGGAGCTTTGGGCAGCCTGGGCTAGTAGAGGTTGGCTGAATGATCTTTGAGGATCCCTTCCAACCCCTGCAATGATTCTATAGTTCCTTACCCTCAACCCTTCCATCTGGAATGTCTTCCCCTGCAGCAGCTGCTGTGCTCTCCTATTATCCCAAGCTCATTTCCCCTTACCAAGACTATCTGTGTGTTGTGGACTCAAGGTCAGGTTGGCTGGGGCCCTGGGCAACCTTGTGTAGCTCCAGACCTGGAGGTTGGTGGCCTTGATTGTGGCAGGGGGGTTGGAGCTCTCTGATCCTTGGGGTCCCTTCCAACCCAGACCAGTCTGGGATTCTATGATGGGGCCCTGGGTAATCTTGTGTAGCTCCAGACCTGGAGGTTGGTGGCCCTGCCTGTGGCAGGGGGGTTGGAGCTCTGTGATCCTTGGGGTCCCTTCCAACCCAGCCCAGTCTGGGATTCTATGATTCTGTGACTCAAAATTCTTCAGGTGGGACAACCTGAACCTCTTCTTAAGAGAGTCTTGAATTCAGATGGGATCACACAAAGCTTGATAGAACAGGTCCCAAAACCCCCCCCAAGAACAGATCCTCCTGGGGCCCCTGGTGCAATTCTTTACTGTTAGAATGAAAAATGTTTTCTTGTGAAATATAAAAGTTCTTTTCCAGTCTCATTCTGCCAGGGGAGAAACAGCTCCTCATGTTAGTGGGACAGATGTGGTCTGTATCAGTTTCCATTCCATCACTGGGGATTGGGGTGTTTTTTTTCAGCATTTGGACAAATTCTTAATCCTTCATCTTCTGTATTTCTCTTTAGTGGCAGTTGTGGTGGTTGGGTGGAGTTATTGTTGTAATCCAATTAAAACTAAAACACCTTCAGCTCCCATTCCTGCTCTCCTGGCATGTCACCTTCACCTGCTTTTCCTCCTCATCTTGGAATTCTCCAGGGAAAAAAAAATGTATAAAATCTGGTTTACATTGAGAATCACAAAATTATTTGGGTTGGAAGGGACCTTCAAGGTCATCTAGTTCCAGCTCCCCACCATGGGCAGGGACACCCTTTGCCAGCCCTAACCTTCCAGACTCTCAAGGGGATCCAGGAAAGCTGGAGAGGAACTGGCTACAAGGGTTTGGAGGGGTAGGAGAAGGAGACAGGTTGGCCTAAAGATGAAGGAAACCAAGTTGAGATCACAGAATGATAGAATGTTTTGTGTTGGAAGGGACTTTCAAGATCATCTAGTTCCAGTCTCCCACCATGGGCAGGGACACCCTTTGCCAGCCCTAAGCTTCCAGTCCCTCAAGGGGATCCAGGAAAGCTGGAGAGGAACTGGCTACAAGGGTTTGGAGGGGTAGGAGAAGGAGACAGATTGGCCTAAAGATGAAGGAGACCAGGTTGAGATCATAGAATGTTTTGTGTTGGAAGGGACCTTCAAGATCATCTTGTTCCAGGCCCCCACCATGGGCAGGGACACCCTTTGCTGGCCACAACCTTCCAGACTCTCAAGGGGATCCAGGAAAGCTGGAGAGGAACTGGCTACAAGGGTTTGGAGGGGCAGGAGAAGGAGACAGATTGGCCTAAAGCTGAAGGAGACCAGGTTGAGATTATAGAATGGTTTGGGTTCGAAGAGACCTTGAAGACCATCTAGTTCCAGTCCCCCACTGTGGGCAGGGACACCCTTTGCTAGCCCTAAGCTTCCAGTCCCTCAAGGGGATCCAGGAAAGCTGGAGAGGAACTGGCTACAAGGGTTTGGAGGGGCAGGAGAAGGAGGCAGATTGGCCTAAAGATGAAGGAGACCAGGTTGAGATCATGGAATGGTTTGGGTTGGAAGGAACCTTCAAGATCATCTAGATCCAACCCTCTGCCATGAGCAGGGACACCCTCCACTAGATCAGGTTGTCCAAGGCTCCATCCAACCTGGCATTGAACACCTCCAGGGTTGGGGCTTCCACAGCCCCCCTGGGCAGCCTGTGCCAGGGCCTCCATCCACTATTTCTCTGGGCAGCCTGTTCCTTTCCTCCCAGGGGAGATGCTCCAGGCCCTTCAGCATCTCCTCAGCCTCCTCTGGACTCTCTCCAGGAGATCCCTGGCTTTTCTATCCCAGGGAGCCCAGCACTGGACACAACACTCCAGCTGGGGCCTGAGCAGGGCAGAGCAGAGGGGGAGGATCCCCTCCTGTGACCTGCTGCCCACACTCCTCCTGATGCCCCCCAAGATCCCATTGTCTCTCTCAGCCCCCAGGGCACCCTGCTGGCTCATGGCCACCCTGTCACCCACCAGCACCCCCAGGTCCTTCTCCACAGAGCTCCTCTCCAGCAGCTCACCCCCAGCCTGTCCTGATTCCAGCAGTTCTTCCTCCCCAGGTGCCAGACTCTCCTCTTGCTTGTGTTGCTCCTCTCCATCCCCCAACCTGATGGAAGGAATGATGTGACAGGGGTACAGGGACTTTATTTCCAAGTGAAGAATCTGATGGCAAACAGCATCTTTGAGTGATAAAAGCTCAGCTTTGGTAAAAGATCCTTCTGAAATGTAGCTGTATTCTCATTTCCATACTCCACCAAAGGATTCCTAAGGAGTTAAATATGAACTGGAAGGCTGCAGCTTTGATGTGATGGCAAAGAGCATGCATAAATTGTGGGGGAAGTCTTACAAGTCAGTACAAGATGCTGGGAACAGGCAGTAGGACACTGTGTTTCAGCATTTTGGACTGCCTGCCTGCTGGGCATGGGCTGAGTTCAAACTGGGACCAGTGCCTGCCTGAGAATAGCTCCGGAGGTGGAAAACATCCGGGGCTTCAACAGCTCTGGTTCTTCTCACAGTGGCCAAGAGTGGATATTCAGCCAGATCTTGTCATGCTGATCATCTTCTGGGTTACTTCCTCTCTTAGCATCCTCAAATCTTTGCCTTATGGCCAAGAAAACAGACTCACAATGATGGGTGATCTGTTCAAGAGCTTCATTCCCTCTTTGCACCATCTTCAAGGTGATGAAACCAAGTTCTCCTCTACATGGCCAAGCCTTTGCTGCTACAACCTCAGCTTATCCTGATGAGATGTGGAAATGTCATGAAGCTACCATGATATTTTTTTTATATCTAGGTTTTTCTGGCTTGTTTTTACTCACTCCCCATCTGTGCACCAGCAAAGGAAATGGGGATTAATGCCTTTTTATCCTACACATCTCTCTGTGGAGCTCTTTGGATCTGGATATCTCTAGGTAAACCCACAAATTGACCCCCCAACGAGGTGCCAAACAGCATTTGGGGAATGACCTGGAGTTGGGAGGGTTGGAAATAGAAGTAGAATACTACCCATGGGGTGTTGAGAGATGCTCTGGCAGCTGCCCAAGTCGTCTGTCTGGGGGAGCTGGCTAACCTCCACACCATGTGCTTCAAGATCCTTCGCTGGCAGATGAAAACTCAGTGCTGGAGTGTTTTCCAGACCAATCTGTTCCTGCTGGAAACCAAGCACAGACACTCCATCTATTACTGTGGACTGGCTAGTATGTGCTGTGTAAACAAAAGCAGGGACTGTTGTTGTGTGGCACTTCATCAAGGCTTCTTGAGCTCCTAGTCCCCAGCAAATGAACCTTGGCATGGCCTTCTTCTTCTCCTCTTGTCTTTCCAAACCAGTTGTCAGTGACCAGGGAATGTTTGGAGAAGTTTTTAGGAGATTAGAAAGGTGCCTTGCTGATCTATGGATACAGTGGAAGAAGTGTTCCTCCACATCCCCATCACTAACTGCTATTGCAACCTCAGCAAGTTTGAGGATGACACCAAGCTGAGTGGTGTGGTTGACACAACAGAAGGAAAAGGAAGCCATCCAGAGGGGTGTTGACAGGCTGGAAAGGTGGGGCTGGGTGAACCTGGTGAGGGTCAACACTGTGAAGTGTGAGGTGTTGCACTGGGGCTGGAGGAATCCCAGCCCTAGATCCAGCCTGGGAGAAGAGCTCCTGGAGAGCAGCCCTGCTGAGAAGGACCTGGGGGTCATGGGGGGTGAGGAACTTCCCATGAGCCAGCAGTGTGCTCTTGCAGCTGGGAAGGGCGATGGGATCCTGGGCTCCATCAGCAGAGGGGTGGCAGCAGGGACAGGGAGGGGATTGTCCCTCTCTGCTCTGCCCTCCTGAGGCCCCAGCTGGATCCTGTGTCCAGAGCTGGGGCCCCAGGACAAGAAAGATGGGGAACTGTTGGAGAGGGGTCAGAGGAGCCACGGAGATGCTCAGAGGGCTGGAGCATCTCCCCTCTGGAGAGAGGCTGAGGGAGCTGGGCTGGGTCAGCCTGGAGAAGAGAAGGCTGTGGGGGGACCTCATTGCAGCCTGCCAGTCCCTGAAGGGAGCAGAGACACAGGAGGGAATCAGCTTGTTCCAAGGGGAGAGAATGGCAGGACAAGGGGGATGGAGTGAAGCTGGAGGAGGGAAGGGTTAGAGGAGATCTTAGGGGGAAGTTCTTTGCAGACAGAGTGGTGAGGGGCTGGAACAGGCTGCCCAGAGAGGGGGTGGATGCCTCATCCCTTGAGGTGTTCAGGGCCAGGTTGGCTGGGGCCCTGGGCAACCTTGTGTAGCTCCAGGCCTGGAGGTTGGTGTCCCTGTCTGTGGCAGGGGGATTGGAGCTCTGTGATCCTTGGGGTCCCTTCCATCCCAGCCCAGTCTGGGATTCTATTAAGATACCCAGAGAAGTGTGTTAAGTAGCAGGGATCTGAGCATGATTCAGCTGAAATTGTGCTATCGGGCCAATTTATCTGGCTAATTTTAGTCAAATGGGTTATTAAATGGATTAAGGTAATTAAACACTCTTATCATTAATGCTTTATGTGATAACATGCCCTGCCACAGGGCCCTTCTTATCTGCCACCTCACTGGAACAAATCAGGGCCCACCAAAGATGATTATTATCACCCAGGAAGTAAGGTGACATCAGGGGGTTTTTAGCCCTGTAGTTCTCCAGTAGGATCAAACCCTCCAGGGTTTTACATTTCAGAAGCATTAGTCTCTAATGCTGTAGTGTGGAGACAAGGCCTCGTAGGGTTTTCTTCACCTTTAGGGTCAAAGCAATTCACCAAGCGCAACCAATCTGGTTTTGGAAGGAAAATGGAGTTATCTTCCACCTGACAAACAAGAAAACCAAGGGTTTTCCTTGTGAGGCCCCAGATGGAGCATGAGTTACCCTGGGAGATGTGATAGTCAGGGAGGAATCACAGAATCACAGGGTTGGAAAAGACCATGAAGATCATCAAGTCCAACCGTTCCTGTCCTGTGCTAAAGCAGATCCCTGAGCACCTCATCTCCCCATCTGTTAAACACACCCAGGGGTGGGGACTCAGCCCCCTCCCTGGGCAGCCTGTGCCAGGCCCTGACCCTGTCTCAGGCCCTGACGCTGTTCTAGGCCCCTATTCCAGGCCCATCCCAGGCCCTGACCCTGTTCTAGCCCCCTATTCCAGGCACATTCCAGACACTGACCCTGTTCCAGGCCCTTTCCAGGCCCTGACCGTGTCCCAGGCCCTGACCCTACTCCAGTCCCCTGTTCCAGGCCCGTTCTAGACCCTGACCCTGCTCCAGGCCCATCCCAGGCCCTGACCCTGCTCCAGGCCCCTGTTCCACAGCCCCACAACCCTCTCAGGGAAGAACTTTCCCCTCCCAGCTGAGCTGACCCTGCCCTGGGGCAGCTTGAGCCCATTGCCCCTTGTCCCATCTCCTGTCCCCTGGCTGAAGAGACCATCGCCCACCTTCTGCCCCCTCCTGGCAGGGCAGGGGAGGTGGGGAGAAGGTCTCCCCTCAGCCTCCTCTTCTCCAGGCTCAACACCCCCAGCTCCCTCAGCTGCTTCTCAGAGGATTTGCCCTCCAGCCCCTTCCCCAGCCTGGTTGCCCTTCTCTGCACTCGCTCCAGCACCTCAATGTCCTTCTGATGCTGAGGAGCCCAGAACTGGACCCAGCACTCCAGCTGCAGCCTCCCCAGTGCCCAGCCCAGGGGCACAATCCCCTCCCCACACCTACTGGCCACACTGGGGCTGACACAAGCCACGATGCCATTGGCCTTCCTGGGCACACTGCTGGCTCATGGTCAGCCTGCAGTCACCCAACACGCCCAGGTCCTTCTCTGCCTGACAGCTCTCCAGCCAGTCTCCCCCAGCCTGTAGCTCTGCAGGGGGTTGTTCTGTCCCATGTGCAGCACTCTACCCTTGGCCTTGTTAAACCTCAGCCCATTGGTCTCAGCCCATGGGTCCAGCCTGGCCAGATCCCTCTGAAGAGCCTCCCTACCCTCAGGCAGATCAACACTTCCTCCCAGCTTGATGGGAGGACCTACCATCAATCCACACACTGGAGGCTGCAAGACTAATTTTGGGGACTTTAATAATGTAGGAATCAGTTTTACTCAGTAGGATATGAGGAATGCTTCACTCTCAGGGTGCCCAGCAACAGGCAGATCTGGCAGCACACCAAAAGCCTTGTGTAGCTCCAGGCCTGGTGGTTGGTGTCCCTGCCTGTGGCAGGGGGGTTGGAGCTCTGTGATCCTTGGGGTCCCTTCCAACCCAGATCATTCTGTGATTCTATGAATAGCTGAAGCTGAATGAAATAAAAAGGGAGGTTTTGAGGCCTCTGTAGTATTATTACAGATTTTTTGGGGGGGCCTTTTGTTTTAATACCAAATTAGCAACCGGTTCCCTTTGATGTCTCCACACTGCTGTAGCTCTCCTAGAATTTGGGGGAGGAGGAACAAAAGCAAGCTGCTAGCAGTATATCATTTTGAAAGCAGCAGGTGGCTGTTGACAAATAGGCACAGAGCTCTAGTGCTGCCCAGCCCACCTTCAGACCCCATGGAACAGGATTTAATGGCAGGTTCCTGCCATTTTTTAACCCCTCTGGAGAATTTTCATCCTTAAGAGCTGTCAATCACTAAATATTTTACATGCCCTGTTGATGCAGGGTGAGGCTTTTGAGTAGGATGAAGACAAAAATCTCCATAAATGGTATAAATGGATGGGATTGAGGGTACAGCTCTTACACAACACCTACTTCTGTGTCCCAGGAGGTATTGAAGGCCAGGTTGGATGGGGCCCTGGGCTACCATGTGTAGATCCAGGCTTGGAGGTTGGTGGCCCTGCTTGTGGCAGGGGGGTTGGAGCTCTGTGATCCTTGGGATCCCTTCCAACCCAGACCAGGCTGGGATTCTATGATTCTATGATTCTGTGATGGGGCCCTGGGCAACCTTGTGTAGCTCCAGACCTGGAGGTTGGTGTCCCTGCCTGTGGCAGGGGGGTTGGAGCTCTGTGATCCTTGGGATCCCTTCCAACCCAGACTGTTCTATGATTCTCACCCAAGGAGGTTGCAGCCAAAGTAGTTTTGGATGCCTCCAGGTCCCTGGAAGTGTTCAAGGGGAGGTTGGATGGGGCTTTGGGCAGCCTGGGCTAGTAGAGGTTGGCTGAATGATCTTTGAGGGTCCCTTCCAATCCAACCCCTGCAATGATTCCATAGTTCCTTACCCTCAATCCTTCCATCTGGAATGTCTTCCCCTGCAGCAGCTGCTGTGCTCTCCTATTATCCCAAGCTCATTTCCCCTTACCAAGACTATCTGTGTGTTGTGGACTCAAGGCCAGGTTAGCTGGGGCCCTGGGCAACCTTGTGTAGCTCCAGACCTGGAGGTTGGTGTCCCTGCCTGTGTCAGGGGGTTGGAGCTCTGTGATCCTTGGGGTCCCTTCCAACCCAGACCAGCTGGGATTCTATTATGGGGCCCTGGGCAACCTTGTGTAGCTCCAGGCCTGGAGGTTGGTGGCCTTGATTGTGGCAGGGGGGTTGGAGCTCTGTGATCCTTGGGGTCCCTTCCAACTCAGACTCTTTTATGATTCTATGATTCTCACCCAAGGAGGTGGCAGCCCCCTTCTTGGTTCTTGAGACTCCATCAACGCACAAGTCTCATCCCAGTCAGAACTGGAACATGTTAACCTCTCCTCTTGCCTTGCTCCAGAAGCTGTAGGACATCTCTTTAAGAGGGGAAGATTATTTTATTTCTTCTCCACAGTTGGAGAAGAAGATATTCCCAAGTCCTCTCTGGAGCAAAGACAGAGGGATGCATGGAAGAGTCTGGATAGTTGCTGCTGTAGGAGCTGTTCCTCTCCTTCCTGGATAGAGGTTGGGTGATGGGTGGATTGAGAGCGGCCCTGAGGAGAAGGATGTGGGAGAGAAGCCCATCATGAGCCAGCAACATGAGTTCACAGCCTGGAAAGCCAACCATGTCCTGGGTTGCATCCCCAGCAGTGAGACTGGTGGGACTGGGAAAGGGGGATTCTGCCCCTCTGCTCTACTCTGTGGAGACCCTCTTTTCAGTGCTGCCTCCAGCTCAGGGGTCCCCAGGACAAGAAGAACACTGAACTGTTGGAGAGAGTCCAGAGGAGCCACAGAGATGATCCAAGGGCTGGAGCACCTCTGCTATGAAGACAGGCTGAGAGACTTGGGGTGGCTCAACCTAGGTTGTGAGGAGTTCCTCTGCATGTTGGTGTGGAACTCCCTGTGCTCCAATTTGCAGCCATTGCCCCTTGTCCTGTCCCCACAGACACTGAAAAGGGGCTGGCTGATTCCCCCTGCATCCCCTGCTTCAGGTAATTAGAGACTTTAATTAGGTCCCCCCTTAGTCTTCTCTTCTCAAGGCTGAAGAGTCCCAACTTACTCAGCCTTTCCTCCCAGGGGAGATGCTCCAGGCCCTTCAGCATCTCCTCAGCCTCCTCTGGACTCTCTCCAGGAGATCCCTGGCTTTTCTATCCCAGGGAGCCCAGACCTGGACACAACACTCCAGCTGAGGCCTGAGCAGGGCAGAGCAGAGGGGGAGGATCCCCTCCTGTCACCTGCTGCCCACACTCCTCCTGATGCCCCCCAGGATCCCATTGTCTCTCTCAGCCCCCAGGGCACACTGCTGGCTCATGGCCACCCTGTCACCCACCAGCACCCCCAGGTCCTTCTCCACAGAGCTCCTCTCCAGCAGCTCCCCCCCAGCCTGTCCTGATTCCAGCAGTTCTTCCTCCCCAGGTGCCAGACTCTCCCCTTGCTTGTGTTGAACCCCATCTGGTTTCTCCCTGCCCAGCTCTCCAGCCTGGCCAGGTCTCTCTGGATGGCAGCACAGTGTCCTGGGTGTCAGCCACCCCTCCCAGCTTTGGATCATCATGTCCAGCTCAGGACAAGGATGTGGAGCTGTTGGAGCAGATCCAGAGGAGACTGTGGACATGATCTGAGGGCTGGAGCTGAGATGGGCTGCTTCAGCCTGGAGAAAGAGAAGGCTGCTTCTGGGGAGAGCTCTGAGCCCCTTCCAGCCCCTTGA
Source organism: Laterallus jamaicensis coturniculus (assembly GCA_022605575.1). Classification (NCBI taxonomy): domain Eukaryota; kingdom Metazoa; phylum Chordata; class Aves; order Gruiformes; family Rallidae; genus Laterallus; species Laterallus jamaicensis. Next base: position 106,232 of record JAKCOX010000224.1, on the reverse strand, counting down.
GGGGCTCCAGGAGAGGTGGAGAGGGGCTGGTGCAGAGGACAGGGAGGTCCAGGCCCAGGGGAACAACCTCCACCTGCAGGAGGGGGATGGAGAGGAGCTGGGAGGCAGAAATCCTTCCTGGAGAGGGGTGGGGAGGCCCTGGCACGGGGTGTCCAGAGAAGCTGGGGCTGCCCCTGGATCCTTGTCAGGGTTCAAGGCCTGATTGGGTGGGTTTGGGCACCCTGGGCTGGTGGGGGGTGACCATGTAACTACATAGAGATATGTTGAGGATACCAGAAGTCTACGTGGTACCACTGGTTTCTCCCAAATACATCATGGAAAAGTACCTACAGCTCTTGGAACAGCATAATAATAAGATCTTTGAGATCTTTAAGATCTTTGAGATCACAGAATGGTCTGGCTTGGAAGGGACCCCAAGAATCAGAGAGTTCCAACCCCCCCCCTTGCCCCAGGCAGGGCCACCAACCTCCAGGCCTGGATCTCCTAGCTTCCACATGGAACATCAGCCCCAGCTCTGGCAAATGCTGTGATGCACAAGCAAAGCTTTACCCCTGCCACCAGACAGCCCAGAGTAGCTGAACAGATGGTCCTGCAGCCTGATCATTCCAGGAATGTCATCCCAGTCGTTGAATAATTGGTGTGGGGGAGAGAGAGAGGGAGAGAGAGACTCTTCCTTACTGAGGACCAGATGGGCTTGCTGCTTCTTCTTAGAGGGCATCGTGTTAATGTGAGCATTTAATGAGAGCTGGGCTTCTTCAAGCCTGGAGAGGAGGCTGAGTGGGTCCAACTGTCACCTTCACCTCCCTAACTGGATGGTAGTGATGACAGGACTGGGGTCTTCCATGGATGGTGTACAGGGGAAGGGTGAGAAGTGATGCACAGCATGGAGGGCTCTCAATCTGGTCTCAATTTGCAAGATCTTTACCTGAAGATTGGGTCACCTAGAGAGGCTGTGAGATGTCTCTCCTTGAACATTGCAGAATTTGACTGAAAAAGGCCTTGATTGGGGTAAATTCAAAGTTAACTGGACTTGGTGGCCCAGGTGACCTCTAGAGAGATTCTCCAGCCCAAAATATTATTCAATATATAAAATTTTCCCCAGAGAAATTGTAGGTGTCCTCTCCCTAGGAGGGTTCAAGGTCAGATTGGATGAGACTTTGGACAACCTGGGCTGGTGGAGGGTGTCCATGCCCATGTCAGGGAGTTAGAACCAGATGATCTTTGAGGTCCCTTCCAACCCAAACTGGTCTGTGATTCTATGAGGATGATGAAAACATGCCATTGGGTTGTAACTCCCATCCTGCAGCTTCTCCATCTCTTGTCTAGACCAAGGATCAAGACCTTGAGAAGGGGAGGAGGGTGTCCTTGCTCTTTTGGGGGGTGTTTGTGGGGGTATTTTGGAGGTTTTTTTGGGAAGATACACTCAATTTTCCCTACTTGCAGACAACTTGCTGCATTGTCCTTAAATTTCTTCCTCTTTGTCTGCCCAGACCTTCACTCTGGTTGGGTTTAGGGAATTCTGGGAAGCTCCTGTAATAGAAGTATCTGAGAGAAATAACAAGGAACAGCCCTCCTACATCCTAGCTGACCATCCAGGCCACGTTTTGAGGACTATCCCATAGTTGAAGTGGTTGCCTGCTGAAGGGTGTGAGCCTCAGGAATCCAACATTCCTGCCAGAGGACTCTGTGGAAACAGCAAATGCTTTTGCACCTGCCAAGTCACTCTCCTGTGGTGGGTTATTTGGATCTTGGGATGGGGTTTTGCTCCTTGGGCAGGTTTTCCTTTACCAACTTTGCTCCAAGGGGAAATGTGAAAGTGTTTTGTTGTGTTGATTTTAAGGTGGTTTGTGTATAAAAATAGTGGTTTTCATAGAATCACAGGGGGTGGAAGGGACCTCCAGAGAGCATCAGGTCCAACCCCCCTGCCAAAGCAGGGTCCCTAGGACAAGGCACACAGGGAGACATCCAGATGGGGCTGGAATCTCTCCAGAGAAGGAGACTCCACACCCCCCTGGGCAGCCTGGCCCAGGGCTCCCTCACCCTCACTGGGAAGAAGTTCTTCTGCATACTGGTTCGGAACTCCCTGTGCTCCAACTTGAGCCCATCACCCCTTGTCCTGTCCCCACAGACACTGAGAAGAGGCTGCCCATGGCCCCCTGGGTCCCACCCTTCAGCTAGTGAGAACCATTGATCAGATCCCCTCTCAGGCTGCTTCTCTCCAGGCTGAACAGCCCCAGCTCACTCAGCCTTTCCTGCCAGGGGAGATGCTCCAGGCCCTTCAGCATCTCCTCAGCCTCCTCTGGACTCTCTCCAGGAGATCCCTGGCTTTTCTATCCCAGGGAGCCCAGACCTGGACACAACACTCCAGCTGGGGCCTGAGCAGGGCAGAGCAGAGGGGGAGGATCCCCTCCTGTGACCGGCTGCCCACACTCCTCCTGATGCCCCCAGGATCCCATTGTCTCTCTCAGCCCCAGGGCACACTGCTGGCTCATGGCCACCCTGTCACCCACCAGCACCCCCAGGTCCTTCTCCACAGAGCTCCTCTCCAGCAGCTCACCCCCAGCCTGTCCTGATTCCAGCAGTTCTTCCTCCCCAGGTGCCAGACTCTCCACTTGCTTTTTTTTTCAGTGAAATGTTGTTTATTGACATTCCTGAATTATTTCTCTCACCCAAATCTCTGAGTTTTAATCCACCAAATGGCAACCACAATGAAAGAAAAACACCCAACAAACATTTTTATTTCTGGCATTCCATTTTATTTCAAAGTCTCAGATTGCCTGTCAGGCAGAGAAGGACCTGGGGGTGTTGGGTGACTGCAGGCTGACCATGAGGCAGCAGTGTGCCCAGGTGGCCAGGAAGGCCAATGGCATCGTGGCTTGTGTCAGCCCCAGTGTGGCCAGTAGGTGTGGGGAGGGGATTGTGCCCCTGGGCTGGGCACTGGGGAGGCTGCAGCTGGAGTGCTGGGTCCAGTTCTGGGCTCCTCAGCATCAGAAGGACATTGAGGTCCTGGAGCGAGTGCAGAGAAGGGCAACCAGGCTGGGGAAGGGGCTGGAGGGCAAATCCTCTGAGGAGCAGCTGAGGGAGCTGGGGGTGTTGAGCCTGGAGAAGAGGAGGCTGAGGGGAGACCTTCTGCCCACCTCCCCTGCCCTGCCAGGAGGGTGCAGAGAGGTGGGCGATGGTCTCTTCAGCCAGGGGACAGGAGATGGGCCAAGGGGCAATGGGCTCAAGCTGCCCCAGGGCAGGGTCAGCTCAGCTGGGAGGGGAAAGTTCTTCCCTGAGAGAGTTGTGGGGCTGTGGAACAGGGGCCTGGAGCAGGGTCAGGGCCTGGAACGGACCTGGAGCAGGGTCAGGGTCTGGAACGGGCCTGGAGCAGGGTCAGGGCCTGGGATGGGCCTGGAATAGGGGCCTGGAGCAGGGTCAGGGCCTGGAATGCTCCTGGAATAGGGGCCTGGAACAGGGTCAGGGCCTGAGACAGGGTCAGGGCCTGGCACAGGCTGCCCAGGGTGGGGGCTGAGTCCCACCCCTGGGTGTGTTTAACAGATGGGGAGTTGAGGTGCTCAGGGATCTGGTTTAGCACAGGACAGGAATGGTTGGACTTTTGGGGGTAGTTTGCATCATCTAAAAGCCCCTTGATTGCTCATGGGGATGATAGAAAAGGGAAGAAGCTTGGAAAACACACATTTCTGGGTCGTGTTGAGCTTCTCATCTACCAATACCCCCAAGTCCTTTTCTACAGAGCTGCTCTCCATCCATCCATCCATCCTTCCATCCATCCATCCATCCATCCATCCATCCATCCATCCATCCATCCATCCATCCATCCCCCTCTACATATTGATACTGGGAGCTGACCGGACCCCAGTACAGACCCTTTCCCTTGTCCTTGTTGAATCTCCTGAAGTTCACATGAGCACACTGGGTTTTTTGTGTGTTTCTCTCCATGCCTCTGCATCAGTGACCACCAGAGATGGCTTTCTTCTCCCTCTCCAGGCTTTTCTGACTTGCCTAGCACAGATGCTCTTAGTTTTGGGGTGTCCTTCTTCCGCTGCATTAATTCCAGCTGGTGCAATGACGGCACAGAGGAGGAGCTGATGTCACAAGCTGTCTCCTTCAGGTGGTCACCAAGTGTGTGCAACCACCAGGAGAGTTTTAAACTTAACTCTTGAAAGGTTTGCATCCCTTCAGAAGCAAAAAAACAGCCCTGGGGAAGGGCAGGAAAAGAGGTAATGTGAGGAATGAGGGCTGGATGTTCACATCCCTGCCAGGAAGGTACAGCCCCATCCTTCTCCTTGAAGAAAAGCATTTAGGAGAAGGGGGAGTTGGGGGACAACCTGCTTTTTCTAAGTCACTTTTAAATCATCCTGGCAGCCTGAATGACAGATTTCACACCAACTGTGCAGTGCAATTGGATTCTGTGCCCAGGCACGAGGCACGCTAGCGGAGTGATTTATAATAGCAGAACATATGGCTGGGTTTCAGTGTGGGTAACAGGCATTTCCCCTCCATTTTCCTCTGGTTTTTTTATCCCTATTTGTATTTGGAGGAACGATGGAGGCTATTTTTTTTGGTTGGTTGGGTTCCCTCTCCCCCTTTCCTACCTTGTTCTGGTAGCAAACCACGGTGCACAGAGGGTAGGGAATGAGCTTAGGTTGGTGAGGAGGTGAAACTCCATCTGGAACACAGACCTTGTGCATGGCTCTGAGTTTCCTCCCTCATTTCTAGAAAGGATGGAGGGATTTTTGTGCTGGGTCAACCTCCATGCACTGGGTCAACCTATGTGCAGCTTCTCCCTGCTGCTCAGCTCCAAGGAAGGTGGCAGGGAGGGTGTAAGGGTGGGGGGGGGGATAGTTTTCTTTGCCTAAATGAGATTTGCTGTCTCAGGCTACCATCTCAGTGCTTTGAAGCAATGAGCACTCCATATTTTATGCTGTTATCTCCTAGTCCTATAAATATCACTGCAGCGTTGTCAGGAAGAGGGGGAGTGCTGCTTCCTAATGTTTTCTTCCTATCAGAGTAGGGCTGAGAGGTTATCTGATATTTAGGAGAGGGGGAGCAGGCTCTTGCTGGTAATCTCTGCCTGTTGTTCAGAAAGGTCATCTTGTCTTACAGGCTCTAATTGCTCCCAATCATCTGGTGGGGATTTATTTATATATTTCTTTTTAAGGGGCAAACTCCACGTTTGCAGCAACTGCAAATGGTTAAAATTGATTTGATGTCCTGGGAATAAAAGGGGGGGGGGAGGGAGGGAATAAAAGGGGGGGGGAGGGAGGGAAACAAGGATTGCTTGTTTTCATCCCCAGGCTTGGAGTGAGTCATCCCAAATCACCCTCCCTCCCTCCCTCCTCCTCCTCCTCATCCTCAGTTCCTCCTGTTGTCCTGAGCCCAGCCGCGATGGGAAATCAAATGATGTCAGGACAGTGACAGGTGGCCCTTTTTTTGGCCTCAAAAACTAGGCAAATCACCTGCTCCTGAGCAGCTGCTGCTTCTTCCAGCCTTGCTCTGTGACCGCCTGGGATCGTGCATGAGTTAGGACAAGGTCCTTCTTGCTCTGAGAAGAATTAAAGCCCAGCCCCCCTCCTTCAAGACCTTGCTTGGTATTTGCAAGGCAGGCACTTGACCCCACCAGAACAGTGCCAAGGTTTAATCTTGCTCTGGCAAGCCCATGGGGAGGAGGAATAGTTTTCTCTGTATGTCAGATGCCATAGTAGAGTCAAGTGTGGAGTGCTGCACATGGGGCAGAACAACCCCACGCAGTGCTACAGGATGAGAGAGACTGGCTGGAGAGCTGTCAGGCAGAGAAGGACCTGGGGGTGTTGGGTGACTGCAGGCTGACCATGAGCCAGCAGTGTGCCCAGGGGGCCAGGAAGGCCAATGGCATCCGGGCTTGTGTCAGCCCCAGTGTGGCCAGTAGGTGTGGGGAGGGGATTGTGCCCCTGGGCTGGGCACTGGGGAGGCTGCAGCTGGAGTGCTGGGTCCAGTTCTGGGCTCCTCAGCATCAGAAGGACATTGAGGTCCTGGAGCGAGTGCAGAGAAGGGCAACCAGGCTGGGGAAGGGGCTGGAGGGCAAATCCTCTGAGGAGCAGCTGAGGGAGCTGGGGGTGTTGAGCCTGGAGAGGAGGAGGCTGAGGGGAGACCTTCACCCCACCTGCCCTGCCCTGCCAGGAGGGTGCAGAGAGGTGGGCGATGCTGGGGTCACAAGGAGGAGTCAGGGGACAGGAGATGGGCCAAGGGGCAATGGGCTCAAGCTGCCCCAGGGCAGGGTCAGCTCAGCTGGGAGGGGAAAGTTCTTCCCTGGCAGAGTTGTGGGGCTGTGGAACAGGGGCCTGGAGCAGGGTCAGGGCCTGGAACGGGCCTGGAGCAGGGTCAGGCCTGGAGCAGGGTCAGGCCTGGAGCAGGGTCAGGGCCTGGGATGGGCCTGGATCAGGGTCAGGGCCTGGAAAGGGGCTGGAATAGGGGCCTAGAACAGGGTCAGGGCCTGGAATGGGCCTGGAGCAGGGTCAGGGCCTGGGATGGGCCTGGAATAGGGATCTAGAACAGGTTCAGGGCCTGAGACAGGGTCAGGGCCTGGAACGGGCCTGGAGCAGGGTCAGGGCCTGGGACGGGCTTAGAACAGGGTCAAGGCCTGAGACAGAGTCAGGGCCTGGCACAGGCTGCCCAGGGAGGGGGCTGAGTCCCCACCCCTGGGTGTATTTAACAGAGGGGAGATGAGGTGCTCAGGGATCTGGTTCATCAGAGGACAGGGATGGTTGGACTCGATGATCTTCAAGGTCTTTTCCAACCCTGTGATTGTGTCAGATCTGCTGTTTGTCCTTTCCCTAAGTCAGTCTTCCACAGACATCCAGTTCCTCACATGTTTCCAGGCCCAGAAGCACAGGGTGTGCTTTCAGGCTTCCTTTCCCCAGCTCATGGTTACTCTTAGCAAATCCATCAAGACAATCTTTTCCATCCCCTCCCCCCCCCCCCCTCTCCCTGCAATGCTAATTAGCACTAGAGATAAAATTAGTTTCTTGTGGCTTATTCCTCATTTTTCCAGCATTATTCAAATATTCTCCTTTTCCTCCCATTGCCCTTTGGTCTCTGAAGCTCTTGTGTCACTGTAGCTCTTGTGAAGGGACAAACTTAGCAACCCCAAGGGGCCAAGGTGGTTTTTCAGAGCTCCAAGTTAAACCTTGACGGGTGTGTATTTACCATCCTGTGCTGGAAACTGCCTTCATTTCCCCACCTTGAACCTATAAAATGATATTAACCTTTTGTGTTCCAATACCACTTGAATTAGCAAAGAGAAAGTGCCATGTTTTACAGCTTTGGTGGCATTTTTCTCTTTTTCCTGCTGCCTTCAGCCCCTGATGACTTTGGAGACCCCTGTTCTTGCTGTGGTGATGACTCCTCCTTGTGACCCCAGCATGCTCATGGGCATCAATTTCTTGCTTGGTTAAAGTCCACCACATTCTCACTGGTGTACAAGCATCTCAGTAATGAGACTTTAGTAGCTTGAAAGTGGTTAAATTAAGGCTTTGTCCTTCAGGATCAGGTGGAATTGAAATGTGATTCTGTGACAGCTCCCTCACAATGATGGTCTTCTTCTCCAAGGAGTTCAATAAACCCAGCAGTTCAAGCAAAAAGTGCTTAGCCACACATGAGGAGGGTCAGGATTCAGCAGCTGTGACCATCCGTGCTGGAATGCATGTCTGCTCCTCTCCCTCACTGTCCTGCTGCTGTCAGGAGAGGTCTACCACTAATTCAGCTTCCCCTCCTCCACCATCCCCCAAATATGATCAAACCCCCATCCTTGGAGATGCTGATCCTCCTCTCTCCCCAGAATTCAAGGATATCAGTCATACAATCACCAAGTCATGGCATGGTTTGGGTTGGAAGGGACCTTCAAAGGTTATCCAATCCAACCCCTCTGCAATGAGCTGGGACATCTTCAACCTGATCAGGTTGCACAGAGTTCTGTCCAACCTGACCTTGAATGTTTCTGGGGATGGGGGCATCTCCCACCTCTCTGGACAGCTTGTGCCAGTGATCTACCACCCTCATTGTAAGAAAACCTCTTCCTTATCAGACCTCCATCCACATTGTGTATCTTGGAGCTTGTCCCTTTCTCCTTGTCCCAAAGCAGGTTTTAGGCTGTTGGGTATCCCCCTGGATACAACCCATCACAGTATCACAGGATCACAGAAGGATGGGGGTTGGAAGGGACCTCTGGAGATCACCAAGTCCAAGCCCCTGCCAGAGCAGGTTCACCTCAAGCAGGCTGGACAGGAGAGTGTCCAGGATCATGGGGTTTGGATGTCTCCAGAGATGGAGACTCCACAACCTCTCTGGGCAGCCTGGTCCAAGGCTCTGCCATCCTTCCAAGAAAGAAGTTTCTCCTCATGGTTGGGTGGAATTTCCTTTATTCTAGTTTGTGCCCATCACCTCTTGTCCTACCCTGAGCACCCCTGAACACAGACTGACCCACCCTCCTGAGGACACCCCCTCAAGGATTATTCAGCATTGAGAAGATCCCCCTCAGTCTTCTCTAGGCTAAACAGCCCCAAGTCCCTCAGCTCCTCTTCATCAGAGATGTTCTGCTTCCCTCATCATCTCTGTAGCCCTTTGTTGTCCCCTCTCGAGGAGAACCCTGTCCTGCCTGACCCAGAGAGCCCAGCACCACACACATTATTCCCAATGAGGCCTGCAAAGGGCACAGCAGAGGGGCAGGAGAACCTCCCTCAAACTGCTGCCCACCCTTCTCTTGATCCACCCCAGGATTCCTCTGGCTTTCTTGGCCCAAGGGCATACTGCTGGCTCATATTCAACCTGGTGTCCACCAGGACACAGAATCACAAGGTTGGAAAAGACCTTGAAGATCATCAAGTCCAACCATTCCTGTCCTCTGCTGAACCAGATCCCTGAGCACCTCATCTCCCCATCTGTTAAACACACCCAGGGGTGGGGACTCAGCCCCCTCTCTGGGCAGCCTGTGCCAGGCCCTGACCCTGTCTCAGGCCCTGACCCTGTTCTAGGCCCCTATTCCAGGCACATCCCAGGCCCTGACCCTGTCTCAGGCCCTGACCCTATTCTAGGCCCCAATTCCAGGCCCGTTTAAGGCCCTGACCCTGTTCTAGGACCCTGTTCCAAGCCATGACTCTGCTCCAGGCCCGTTCTAGACCCCTATTCCAGGCCCGTTCCAGGCCCTGATCCTGTTCCAGGCCCGTTTCAGGCCTTGACCCTGCTCCAGGCCCCTGTTCCACAGCCCCACAACTCTCTCAGGGAAGAACTTTCCCCTCCCATCTGAGCTGACCCTGCCCTGGGGCAGCTTGAGCCCATTGCCCCTTGGCCCATCTCCTGTCCCCTGGCTGAAGAGACCATCGCCCACCTCTCTGCCCCCTCCTGGCAGGGCAGGGGAGGTGGGGAGAAGGTCTCCCCTCAGCCTCCTCTTCTCCAGGCTCAACACCCCCAGCTCCCTCAGCTGCTCCTCAGAGGATTTGCCCTCCAGCCCCTTCCCCAGCCTGGTTGCCCTTCTCTGCACTCGCTCCAGCACCTCAATGTCCTTCTGATGCTGAGGAGCCCAGAACTGGACCCAGCACTCCAGCTGCAGCCTCCCCAGTGCCCAGTCCAGGGGCACAATCACCTCCTTTAGACAAAAGATGTCCAAAGAACATCCCAACATAGAAAACACCAGAATGGAATAAGGCAACAAGAAAATAAACCCCAGCTTAGCTGAGCCTCACCAAGGACTCGTCTCTGCATCGGCTCTGCCTGCGCGGCGCAGCTGGGCACAGAGCCATGGGGAATTTGGAGGGGGGGGGGGAAGGAGGGGGAATGGGAAATAAGATGCTTGCCAATATTTTTATAGACTTTGCTGGCTGGAAACTCAGCTCTGTGGTGTTTGATATACAGCCCCTGATGTGCTTGTTTTCACAATCTCAGAATGGAAACAGGAGCTCTGGAGATTTGCAGAACTCCTTTTTTCTTTTCTGTTTCGTTCTTGTTTTGCAGAAATTGGGGGGGTTGGAAGAGGAGGGGAAGGGGAGTCCATTTCTGCCTTCAATTCTGAGCCCTCCTGATTTTTCTTGAGTTGTTACAGGCTGCTGATGGTTTATGGGCTGTTTGGCAAAGGGCTTCAAGTTCAAAGTATTCTGCTTTGGTATTTTGAGTTTTGGTGAGGCTGCAGCTGGAGTGCTGGGTCCAGTTCTGGGCTCCTCACCATCAGGAGGACATTGAGGTGCTGGAACGAGTGCAGAGAAGGGCAACCAGGCTGGGGAAGGGGCTGGAGGGCAAATCCTCTGAGGAGCAGCTGAGGGAGCTGGGGGTGTTGAGGCTGGAGAAGAGGAGGCTGAGGGGAGACCTTCTCCCCACCTCCCCTGCCCTGCCAGGAGGGTGCAGAGAGGTGGGCGATGGTCTCTACAGCCAGGGGACAGGAGATGGGCCAAGGGGCAATGGGCTCAAGCTGCCCCAGGGCAGGGTCAGCTCAGCTGGGAGGGGAAAGTTCTTCCCTGGGAGAGTTGTGGGGCTGTGGAACAGGGGCCTGGAGCAGGGTCGGGACCTGGAACGGGCCTGGAGCAGGGTCAGGGCCTGGGATGGGCCTGGAATAGGGATCTAGAACAGATTCAGGGCCTGAGACAGGGTCAGGGCCTGGAACGGGCCTAGAACAGGGTCAGGGCCTGGAACGGGCATGGAGCAGGGTCAGGGCCTGGGATGGGCTTAGAACAGGGTCAGGGCCTGAGACAGGGTCAGGGCCTGGCACAGGCTGCCCAGGGAGGGGGCTGAGTCCCCACCCTGGCAGAGTTCTTCCCTGAGAGAGTTGTGGGGCTGTGGAACAGGGGCCTGGAGCAGGGTCAGGGCCTGGAACAGGCCTGGAGCAGGATCAGGGTCTGGGACAAGCCTGGAATAGGGGCCTAGAACATGGTCAGGGCCTGAGACAGGGTCAGGGCCTGGAGCAGGGTCAGGGCCTAGAGCGGGCCTAGAACAGGGTCAGGGCCTGGCACAGGCTGCCCAGGGAGGGGGCTGAGTCCCCACCCCTGGGTGTGTTTAACAGATGGGGAGATGAGGTGCTCAGGGATCTGGTTTAGCACAGGACAGGAACAGTTGGACTTGATGATCTTCAAGGTCTTTTCCAACCTTGTGATTGGGTGATTTCACACTTCCAATATCACAGGGAGATTATTCCTATTAATAACTTATTAATCATCTCTCTCTTCTGAAGATTTTGATTGGAAAAGCAGAATAAGATCATATTTTTAAGAAGCTTTAGAGTCAGTGTTGGCAAGTCCCAGCTCTTGGGTAATCTTCAGTCTGATTTTTAGACACTTCAGCCCTGAAAATTTGGGTTTGTGAATACAACACTGACACCAAAGTTGTACCAATGTCTAGACCTGATTTGGGGAAGACACATATGGCATGTTCTTACAGTGCCAGCACAGATGAAACCACCATCCAAAAGGATCCATCTTCAAGGTGGGAAACCATCTGCTACATTGGTTTGAGGAGATACAGCTTCATCCAGCACCCACCTTGGTCCCAACTCAGAGGTTTGGCAAAAGCCACCCTGGAAAACCCATGTCCCAGACCTGCCCCACAAACACCAGCACCGGGGTATCACCAAGTGACTTAAAACTTGGGTCAGCATAAGGTGTCATGCTGGTTCATCCAGTTGGAAAGATGTGGTTTGGATCCACTGGTTTGGAGCTGGTTTGGCTAGAAATCCTTGTAGTCTTTGAGATTTTTGTTTAAAAAACCTAAAACTTAGATGCTTGATAAAGTTCTTCTGTTGTGTTCATGGATCATTTGGGTGTTCAGCAGAGGTCTGTGATGAAATGCCCCATCCCTAGAGGTGTTCAAGGCCAGGTTGGATGGGTCCCTGGGCAACATTGTGTAGATCCAGGCCTGGAGGTTGGTGGTCCTGCCTGTGGCAGGGGAGTTGGAGTCATCCTTGGAGTCCCTTCCCACCCAGACCAGTCTATGATTCTATGATTCTATGAAAGGAAATGCTTTCAGGAGGTGAAAACCTTTTATAAAGCAATGCACAGTTGGGTTTGGGGTGCAACCTCAACATCCTGGAGAGGATGCTGGCTTCTTCCTGGGGAGCACAGATCACTATCCTGTGTGTCTTGGCCCCTTTTTCTGGGAGCCATGCCTGCTCTTTCACTCTCCAGCTCATCCCATGGTACCCTCCAGCTCTCTCTGTCACCCTTTTTGAACAACCAACAGCAGCAAAAGACTCGGCCAGCTCAGCCCAACACCACCGCCTCTCCCACGCCGTGTAGGCCGAGCTCTTCAGTCCTCAGCAAAGAGACAATTTAGCTCCTTCTCTCCTCAGCCATCCTCTTTCCTTTGAAACAAAACTTCTTAGAGACCAATATCCTCAAGACCTTGACCTCTCCAACTTGGTTGAAACAAGCTGAGAAGCTAAAAAAGTTATCAGTGTGTAGAGGGTGTACAGGATCACATAAGCCTCTGGCGCAAACGCTGGAGCTACTTTGAGAAGCCTGAGGTCAACCCAGTGAATTTACTGCTTGATTCATCTCCTCTGGTTTGTGTTATCTGCTTTCTGGCAGCTTTCTAGACTCTTTATTTGGGAGTTTAAAGGAGATCATGCATAAGCTATAGCTCGGGTGCTGTGAAGTTGGGATTGGGAGCATCAGGACTCGCCAGAAAGCGGTCGGACTTGCTCTGATAAGAGGGAGAGAAATCGGATCCATCCTGTCCTTTTCCTGTAGCTGTCCTTTGAAGCTGAGGGGTTGAGGGTGGTTTTTTTCCTCCTGTGGAAGCTGGTGTCTTATTCCTGTGTCCTCTAGGCCAGAAGGGATTTAATGTTACTGGGTCCAGTTCTGGGCTCCTCACCGTAAGAAGGACATTGAGGTCCTGCTACGCCAGCAGTGTGCCCAGGTGGCCAGGAAGGCCAATGGCTTCCTGGCTTGTGTCAGCAATAGTGTGGCCAGTAGGTCTGGGGAGGGGATTGTGCCCCTGGGCTGGGCACTGGGGAGGCTGCAGCTGGAGTGCTGGGTCCAGTTCTGGGCTCCTCAGCATCAGAAGGACATTGAGGTCCTGGAGCGAGTCCAGAGAAGGGCATCCAGGCTGGGGAAGGGGCTGGAGGGCAAATCCTCTGAGGAGCAGCTGAGGGAGCTGGGGGTGTTGAGCCTGGAGAAGAGGAGGCTGAGGGGAGACCTTCTCACCACCTACAACTACCTGAAGGGAGGTTGTAGAGAGGTGGGTGATGGTCTCTTCAGCCAGGGGACAGGAGATGGGCCAAGGGGCAATGGGCTCAAGCTGCCCCAGGGCAGGGTCAGCTCAGCTGGGAGGGAAAAGTTCTTCCCTTGAAGAGTTGTGGGGCTGTGGAACAGGGGCCTGGAGCAGGGTCAGGGCCTGAGACAGGGTCAGGGCCTGGGACGGGCTACCCAGGGAGGTGGTTGAGTCCCCATCCTGGGTGTGTTTAACAGATGGGTAGATGAGCTGCTCAGAGATATGGTTTAGTAGAAGACAGGGATGGTTGGACTTGATGATCTTCAAGGTCTTTTCCAACCTTGTGATTCTGAAGTCAAAATCACTGATGCAAAATAAGATGTTGGGTGACAGGAGGGGTAGAAAATCTTCACACAGCTTCAACTGTTCTCTCCCTGGCAAAGATTTTTCCTTGAGAAGGGGAAAAGTATCCAGGGATAGAGCAGGGTGATCCCTTCCCCAGGTTCCTCACTGCTTCTGGGGATTTCCTAACCTTGGAATATCCTATTTCATATCTACCAATGGGCTTGTCCTCCTTGAACTCATTTAATTCTCTTTTGAACCTATTTATGGGGTTTGGCTGCATTGCTGAATACATTCCACAGCTTAATTATGTGCTATGAAAAGTAATTTCCTTTAGTTGTCTTTTCAACCTACTGCCTGATAAGTGCAGAACAACCAATTAAAGGCATCCTGACCAATAATATAAATGACTCCTCATTTCCTAGTCCTCTTCTCTACCTTGCTTTTGAGGTATAACATGAAACTAGATCTTCAGCTATGGCTTTCCTGGTTTAAAATTGTCTTTGGCTGTGTTTCGTGCTCCTTGGGGGCTTCAACATTCCTGACTGTCCTGGTTACTCTTTCCTAAGTCTAGCATATATATATTTCTATTTCTATTTCTATTTCTATTTCTATTTCTATTTCTATTTCTATTTCTATTTCTATTTCTATTTCTATTTCTATTTCTATTTCTATTTCTATTTCTATTTCTATTTCTATGTCATTATATATATATATATATATATATATAAAATATATATTTGTATAATGTATATTTTAATTAAATATCATAGAATCACAATCATAGAACTGTAGGGGTTGGAAGGGACCTCCAGAGAGCATGGGGTCCAACCCCCCTGCCAAATTAGGCTCCCCAGGACATATCACTCAGATAGGCATCCAGATGGGTCTTGAATAGCTCCAGAGAAGGAGACTCCACACCCCCCTGGGCAGCCTGGCCCAGGGCTCCCTCACCCTCACTGGGGAAAAAGTTCTTCCCCAGATTGGTGTGGAACTTCCTATGCTCCAACTTGCAGCCATTGCCCCTTGTCCTGTCCCCACAGACACAGAAAAGGGACTGGCTGATTCCCCCTGCATCCCCTGCTTCAGATAATTATAGACTTTAATTAGGTCCCCCCTTAGTCTTCTCTTCTCCAGGCTGAAGAGTCCCAACTTACTCAGCCTTTCCTCCCAGGGGAGATGCTCCAGGCCCTTCAGCATCTCCTCAGCCTCCTCTGGACTCTCTCCAGGAGATCCCTGGCTTTTCTATCCCAGGGAGCCCAGACCTGGACACAACACTCCAGCTGGGGCCTGGCCAGGGCAGAGCAGAGGGGGAGGATCCCCTCCTGTGACCTGCTGCCCACACTCCTCCTGATGCCCCCAGGATCCCATTGTCTCTCTCAGCCCCCAGGGCACACTGCTGGCTCATGGCCACCCTGTCACCCACCAGCACCCCCAGGTCCTTCTCCACAGAGCTCCTCTCCAGCAGCTCCCCCCCAGCCTGTCCTGATTCCAGCAGTTCTTCCTCCCCACGTGCCAGACTCTCCCCTTGCTTGTGTTGAACCCCATCTGGTTTCTCCCTGCCCAGCTCTCCAGCCTGGACAGGTCTCTCTGGGTGACAGCACAGTGTCCTGGGTGTCAGCCACCCCTCCCAGCTTTGGATCCTCAGGTACTTGCTGAGGGTGGGTGCTGTTCCCTCATCAAGGTGTCAATGAAGATATTGAACAGGACTGGACCCAACCCTGAGCCCTGGGGAACACCACTGCTCACAGGCCTCCAGTCAGACTCTGCTCCACTGATCACACCCTCTGAGCTCGGTCCCACAGCCAGTTCTCCACCCACCTCCCTGTCCACTCCTCTATCCCATGCTCTCTCAGCTTTGCTATCAGGGTGTCATGGGAGACAGTATCAAAGCCTTACTGGAGTCAAGGTAGATGACACCCACTGCTCTCCCTCCACCCACCCAGCCTGTTATGAGATCATAGAAGGCCATGAGATTGGTCCAGCACCATCTCCCCTTGGTGAATCCATGCTGACTGCTCCTCATGACCTCCTTCTCTTCCAGTTTGTAGATGGCATCCAGAGTTGGAGATGGCATCCAGAACATATATATACATATATACAGAGATATATATATATATATATATATATATCTCTTTAATTTTTTTAAGGACTGTGGTGGCACAAACAGGCAAGATCTTTGCACCAGGGGACTTTCAGATTGGATATTAGGAAAAATTTCTTCACTTAAAGAGTGGGGAAGCATCAGAACACTCTGCCCAGGGAGGTGGTGAAGTCACCAGCGCTGGAGGTGTTTAAAAACAGGTAGATGAGGTGCTTCAGGAGATGGTGTAGTAGTTGTGGTGGTGTAGTAGTTGTGGTGGTGTAGGGTTAACAGTTGGATTTGATGATCTTGAAGGTCATTTCTTGGTCCTTCTTGGTGGACTCATCCCATGCTGTGGTCTCTCTCCTCTTTATTCCTTCCCAGTAATTCCTGACAGCTGGAATAGGGAAGGTGACACACACCAGTGCTTTGGGATTCCCTTGGGATCCCTTCTGACCCTCACCACTGGAGGCATGGACACCCTAACCTCATGACCAGCTACCTTCTCACTACAATTTAATTCATCTTTGACATCTTGAAGCTTTCTTTTCTTTCTTCTCCTGACATCTCAGTTTGACACAACCTATTAATCCACATTTATCCTCAAATAAGAAAGCTTTTAGCAAGGGAATGCCCCTTCTATTTGCATTTAGTCTTCCTGCTATGATTTTATGTTTGGTTGCTTCTTTCTCTCCTTGTTTATCCATCAGCCATTCCCCACACCCTCTCACATCCCCTTTCCTAGTAGATTCCTTTATTGAAGCTTTAATTGTCTTTTACCATCTCCATTTTAGTGTAGTTTCTATGGAAACAGAGACAAAGGTGGAAATGGAAACTACCTACTCTCATCTTCCTACCAGGACAAGTGTATATTGTATACTGGGTGCAGTAGTGGAGAGGAGCTGAAGTTATAGAGGCTGTTTGGTTTCATCCAAGGGGTGTGAAGAGGTGAGGTTACATCAGGCAGTGGGTTGGTGTTCTGTTCTGCTGTACCTACACTTGGGGGTAAGAAGAGCTGGGAAGACTCTATAGGAGTAGAGTGTTGGTTGACACCACAGGAGTAGGGTGTTGGGGGACTACATGCTGAACATGAGGCAGCAGTGTGCTCAGGTAGCCAGGAAGGCCAATGGCAGTGGTGAGGCTGGGAAATCTATTAGGTTGGGAAATCTATTCAGCTCCTTTCACCTTCTCCTATAGCTAAGTGCCACAGAATGTGTAGGCAAACAGTAGATACCCAAGGGTGAGGTTTAGGCACTAAGAACAAGGTCAGTCATAGAATCATAGAATCATAGACTGGTCTGGGTTGGAAGGGACCCCAAGGATCACAGAGCTCCAACCCCCCTGCCACAGGCAGGGACACCAACCTCCAGGCCTGGAGCTACACAAGGTTGCCCAGGGCCCCAGCCAACCTGGCCTTGAACACCCCCAGGGATGGGGCACCCACCCCCTCTCTGGGCAGCCTGTTCCAGCCCCTCACCACTCTCTCTGCAAAGAACTTCCCCCTAAGATCTCCTCTAACCCTTCCCTCCTCCAGCTTCACTCCATCCCCCTTGTCCTGCCATTCTCTCCCCTTGGAACAAGCTGATTCCCCTCCTGTGTCTCTGCTCCCTTCAGGGACTGGCAGGCTGCAATGAGGTCCCCCCACAGCCTTCTCTTCTCCAGGCTGACCCAGCCCAGCTCCCTCAGCCTCTCTCCAGAGGGGAGCTGCTCCAGCCCTCTGAGCATCTCCGTGGCTCCTCTGACCCCTCTCCAACAGTTCCCCATCTTTCTTGTCCTGGGGCCCCAGCTCTGGACACAGGATCCAGCTGGGGCCTCAGGAGGGCAGAGCAGAGAGGGACAATCCCCTCCCTGTCCCTGCTGCCACCCCTCTGCTGATGGAGCCCAGGATCCCATCGCCCTTCTCAGCTGCAAGAGCACACTGCTGGCTCATGGGAAGTTCCTCACCCCCCATGACCCCCAGGTCCTTCTCAGCAGGGCTGCTCTCCAGGAGCTCTTCTCCCAGGCTGGATCTAGGGCTGGGATAATCTATTCCCTCAGCAAAGAAAGGAACTGGAAAGAGCTGTAGTTCAAGCTTTACTTCCTAGTGTCAAAGCTGGAAGAAAGAGCTAGGAGGCTTAAGCCCTGTGTAAAAATACTCCTCCATGGTTTGGCTTCCACAAGTGCTGAAGAAGAACCTGGCCAGCCAGGGGCAAGTGGCTCAGGAGCTTTTCTCAGAAAGCATTTGAAGCGAAGCGCCTGCGGCGATGACGTATCTCAACACACGTTGCCCCAGTTTAACTGGGGCCAGGAATTCCTCAGCACCTGTAATTTTGATTGCAAATTACTCCTGAGTTGCAAATCTTGTGTTCATATCTACAGCAAATGAAAGGCTCTGGGTGAGTGTGGGGAAGTTTAGTGCAGACACTGTGGGTTCTTCTGTGCTGTGTTGCTCCTACATACAGACTGAACATGAGGCAGCAGTGTGCCCAGGGGGCCAGGAAGGCCAATGGCATCCTGGCTTGTGTCAGCCCCAGTGTGGCCAGTAGGTGTGGGGAGGGGATTGTGCCCCTGGGCTGGGCACTGGGGAGGCTGCAGCTGGAGTGCTGGGTCCAGTTCTGGGCTCCTCAGCATCAGAAGGACATTGAGGTGCTGGAGCGAGTGCAGAGAAGGGCAACCAGGCTGGGGAAGGGGCTGGAGGGCAAATCCTCTGAGGAGCAGCTGAGGGAGCTGGGGGTGTTGAGCCTGGAGAAGAGGAGGCTGAGGGGAGACCTTCTCCCCACCTCCCCTGCCCTGCCAGGAGGGTGCAGAGAGGTGGGCGATGGTCTCTTCAGCCAGGGGACAGGAGATGGGCCAAGGGGCAATGGGCTCAAGCTGCCCCAGGGCAGGGTCAGCTCAGATGGGAGGGGAAGGTTCTTCCCTGGCAGAGTTGTGGAGCTGTGGAACAGGGGCCTGGAGCAGGGTCAGGGCCTGGAACAGGCCTGGAGCAGGGTCAGGGCCTGGAATGGGCCTGGAGCAGGGTCAGGGTCTGGGATGGGCCTGGAATAGGGGTCTAGAACGGGCCTGGAGCAGAGTCAGGGCTTGGAACAGGGGCCTAGAACAGGTTCAGGGCCTGGAACGGGCCTGGAATATGGGCCTAGAACAGGGTCAGGGCCTGAGACAGGGTCAGGGCCTGGCACAGGCTGCCCAGGGAGGGGGCTGAGTCCCCACCCCTGGGTGTGTTTAACAGATGGGGAGATGAGGTGCTCAGGGATCTGGTTTAGCACAGGACAGGAATGGTTGGACTTGATGTCCCTTCCAACCCAGCCCAGTCTGATTCTATGATTCTAGTGAAGATGTTCCTGCCCATGGCAGGGGGGTTGGACTTTTGAAGGTCCCTTCCTCCCCAAACCATACTCTGACTGGATGATTCAATGAAACGCAGTGATTCAGTGCCATTTAACTGAAAAATCACTTTTTCCCCAGGCTTGCTTACTAGGTGGCATTTCATCTTCTCCCAAGCAAATCACTTGGGCTCCCCAGCTCTGGAACTGCCCTCCTTCTCTAGTGTGGGGGAGAACAAAGGAGCACAGGTCCATGTTTGCAGGCAATCACTTATTTACCCTCATCTTCCCAGTTCTTTTTTTTCCACCACCATTTGAACTGTGCTGCCAGAGAGAGGAAAATGAGATTTATTTCTTTTCTTTTTTCTTCTTCTTTTTTTTTTTTATTCCCTTTCAGAACAGGGTAGGTGGTTGTTTTGCCACTCCCAGAAGTTATTTATACCTTTCAATCCTCTTGTCCCTATCTTGAAGTGTGCTTTCCACCTCCAGTAGGGCTGTGGGTGGAGAACTGCAATTCCCTTTCTTCTTGGAATGTCCTTTTTGTTCATTTTCTTACCAGAAATAAAAGCTGGAGGTGCTGGAGTTAAGACTTACAAGCCTGGGGGCAAGAGTTTCATCTTCTTTTTCCACATCATTCCAAGACATCCATTGTTCTGGCTTTGGACCCAAAAATATCTTCTAGGGTGGGTAATTTTTCAGCAGGGGTGTGCAGACTGCTGGAGATGTAGGAGACCTGGGGTTTGTGGAGGATGGCACATGATTGTGCTCGACCAATCTCATGGCCTTCTATGATGTCATTACCAACTGGGTGGGTGGAGGGAGAGCAGTGGGTGTCATCTACCTTGACTCCAGCAAGGCTTTCCATCCTGTCTCCCATGACACCCTGATAGCAAAGCTGAGAGAGCATGGGATAGAGGAGTGGACAGGGAGGTGGGTGGAGAACTGGCTGTGGGACCGAGCTCAGAGGGTGTGATCAGTGGAGCAGAGTCTGACTGGAGGCCTGTGAGCAGTGGTGTTCCCCAGGGCTGGGTGTTGGGTCCAGTCCTGTTCAATATCTTCATTGACACCTTGATGAGGGAACAGCACCCACCCTCAGCAAGTACCTGATGATCCAAAGCTGGGAGGGGTGGCTGACACACAGGACACTGCACTGCCATCCAGAGAGCCCTGGCCAGGCTGGAGAGCTGGGCAGGGAGACACCAGATGGGGTTCAACACAAGCAAGGGGAGAGTCTGGCACCTGGGGAGGAAGAACTGCTGGAATCAGGACAGGCTGGGGGGGAGCTGCTGGAGAGGAGCTCTGTGGAGAAGGACCTGGGGGTGCTGGTGGGTGACAGGGTGGCCATGAGGCAGCAGTGTGCCCTGGGGGCTGAGAGAGACAATGGGATCCTGGGGGCATCAGGAGGAGTGTGGGCAGCAGGTGACAGGAGGGGATCCTCCCCCTCTTCTCTGCCCTGCTCAGGCCCCACCTGGAATACTGTGTCCAGTTCTGGGCTCCCTGGGATAGAAAAGACAGGGATCTCCTGGAGAGAGTCCAGAGAAGGGCGTCAAAGTTCATTAGGGGTCTGGAACATCTCCCCTGTGAGGAAAGGCTGAGTGAGCTGGATCTGTTCAGCCTGGAAAAAAGAAGACTTAGGGGGGACCTAATTAGTGTTTATAAATATCTTAGACATGGGTTGCAGGGGGAATCAGCCAGCCCCTTCTCAGTGTCTGTGGGGACAGGACAAGGGGTGATGGGCTCAAGTTGGAGCACAGGGAGTTCCACACCAACATGTGGAAGAACTTCTTCCCAGTGAGGGTGAGGGAGCCCTGGGCCAGGCTGCCCAGGGGGGTGGTGGAGTCTCCTTCTCTGGAGATATTCAAGTCTCGTCTGGACGCCTATCTATGTAATATGAGATAGGGAGCTGCTTTGGCAGGGGAGTTGGACCTGATGATCTCTGGAGGTCCCTTCCAACCCCTAAGATTCTGTGATTCTGTGATTCTGTGAAATGATAATATCCATGGTGTCCCACTGCTTTTGGAACACCTTTCCCACCTACAAACAGTCCCAAACACCTGTAGGCAGGATCAGGACTCATTAATGAGCCTCTGTTGTGGCACTGATTGCTTGGAAGCTTCCTCTGAAGATGAAAGGGAGGGTGTGTATGGAGCTGGGAAGGGGGGGATGCTCCTCAGTGAGGGTCTTGATGTGAATCCTGGAGTTCTTCCCCAAAGGGAAGAAGTAATTTGGGGTGGTTTGGGTATGGTGACTGGGAGAAGGAAGGTGACATCTCCAATGGGAGGGTGTGATGCCCTGCAGAGCCCAGAATTGTCAGAGGATGCAGTGATGAAATACTTTGTGGCATGTCCATGTGCCCAGTGGAGCTCATGTCTAAGAAGAACCTAAAACCAATCTGATTTCCAACCTAAGGATGATCTGAGGGTGGTGTTGAGTGGAATAGGCTCTGACACTCCTACAAAAGGCTTCTTTAGTGAGTCCCCCTCAAGCATGTTGTTTGGTCTGGACAGGGATGGTAAGTGGTTGGGAGGAGAGTGCTCAAAATCCTGTCTGCTGAGAGAATAGGAGAGATTTGCCTTGGCAAAGTCTAGTTTGTCCCAGACTTGATCCTAACTTCTCATGAGCCAGCAGTGTGCTCCTGAAGCTTGGAAGGGTGATGGGATTCTGGGCTCCCATCAGAAGAGGGGTGGCAGCAGGGACAGGGAGAGGATCAGGGAGAGGATCCAGCCTGATACTGCAACAGCTCCCATCCTTCATCCATAACTGCCCAAAGACCCCAAACCTTGGAGCTTGTAAGGATTTGGAAGGAAATCCAGCATGTGATTGCTAGGACCACTGCATCCCCTGGTAGGGGATAGCTGGCTCAGGAGAGTGGGAGAAAACAAAGCCAGATCTCTGCTCCATCCTGCCATGAATCCATAGTTATTTCAGTGAAAGGGAAAGTGCTGACACAGCAGAGATTGAGATCTGAAGCCACCTTAGGAAATGATCAACTGTTCTATCAAAGCAAAGTGATTGTGTAGTGGCCTGAGTGACAGAGACAGAGAATCACAAGGTTGGAAAAGACCTTGAAGATCATCGAGTCCAACTGTACCTGTCCTGTGCTAAACCATAGAATCATAGAATCCCAGGCTGGTCTGGGTTGGAAGGGACCCCAAAGATCACAGAGCTCCAACCCCCCTGCCACAGGCAGGGACACCAACCTCAGGCCTGGAGCTAAACAAGGTTTCCCAGGGCCCCATCCAACCTGGCCTTGAACACCTCCAGGGATGGGGCATCCACCATAAACCTGAGCACCTCATCTCCCCATCTGTTAAACACACCCAGGGGTGAGGACTCAGCCCCCTCCCTGGGCAGCCTGTGCCAGGCCCTGAGCATGTCTCAAGCCCTGACCCTGTTCTAGGCCCCAATTCCAGGCCCATCCCAGGCCCTGACCCTGCTCCAGGCCCCTGTTCCACAGCCCCACAACTCTGCCAGGGAAGAACTTTCCCCTCCCAACTGAGCTGACCCTGCCCTGGGGCAGCTTGAGCCCATTGCCCCTTGGCCCATCTCCTGTCCCCTGGCTGAAGAGACCATCGCCCACCTCTCTGCACCCTCCTGGCAGGGCAGGGGAGGTGGGGAGAAGGTCTCCCCTCAGCCTCCTCTTCTCCAGGCTCAACACCCCCAGCTCCCTCAGCTGCTCCTCAGAGGATTTGCCCTCCAGCCCCTTCCCCAGCCTGGTTGCCCTTCTCTGCACTCGCTCCAGCACCTCAATGTCCTTCTGATGCTGAGGAGCCCAGAACTGGACCCAGCACTCCAGCTGCAGCCTCCCCAGTGCCCAGCCCAGGGGCACAATCCCCTCCCCACACCTACTGGCCACACTGGGGCTGACACAAGCCAGGATGCCATTGGCCTTCCTGGCCACCTGGGCACACTGCTGGCTCATGGTCAGCCTGCAGTCACCCAACACCCCCAGGTCCTTCTCTGCCTGACAGCTCTCCAGCCAGTCTCCCCCAGCCTGTAGCTCTGCAGGGGGTTGTTCTGTCCCATGTGCAGCACTCTACCCTTGGCCTTGTTAAACCTCACCTTTGAACGTCCCTTCCAACCCAAACCACCTCATAACTCTATGATTTATTGATTGATTGATTGATTTTGACATGGTGGGAATGAGATAGGAATTCTTTTCCTTGTGGGATTGTGCTCTAACAGGGGGATTTTCATTCCTGAACTTGCTTGGATCTGAAATACCAACATGCCAACACAATGACCTTGGGGGGCAGAAATTTGAGGAGCAGAGCACCCCTAAGTGATGTAGAGCTGCTTCTGGTGCTGCCTGATCTTTCTGGGCATTGTCTGCTCCTTTTTAGAGCTTTCAAGGCTTATATATACATATATATATTTATATATATATCCTCCAGCTTCTTCCTCCTCCAGTTACACGGATCTTTGCTCTGAGCTGTTCCCTTCTGAGCAAAATGCCTGCTGAACTGATGCTGTCCTCTGACCCCATTATGCTGTGATGCAGAAAGATGCTTGCTCAGCTGTTTTTCCCCTCCCAACTGCAGTTATCAATAAATTCCAAGTCATTTTAAGAAGAAAATACTATGGAATTTAAGCTTCTCCTAGTCAAGTTGGCTTATGGTATTAATTGATGTGATGTCAGGAGGGATATAAAGGGTTTTGGGAGTGATGCCTGGACATCCTGGCTTGTGTCAGACCCAGTGCGGCCAGTAGGTGTGGGGAGGGGATTGTGCCCCTGGACTGGGCACTGGTGAGGCTGCATCTCAAGTGCTGGGTCCAGTGCTGAGGCTGTGAGATCACCCAGCCACAGTTTCTGTTTGCCAGCTGGAAGGAAGCAGAACTAGTTGGGAGCAGAAATGGAGCCATTGATTGCTTGATGGTGACGCTGTTGGGTTATTAAGGTCGTGTGGGGCAACGTGGAAGAGAAGACAAATGTATGAAGTAATGAACCTGGACTGGTGGGCTGAGACCAATGGGATGAGGTTTAACATCTACATCACTTAGGGGTGCTCTGCTCCTCAAATTTCTGCCCCCCAAGGTCATTGTGTTGGCATGTTGGTATTTCAGATCCAAGCAAGTTCAGGAATGAAAATCCCCCTGTTAGAGCACAATCCCACAAGGAAAAGAATTCCTATCTCATTCCCACCATGTCAAAATCAATCAATCAATCAATAAATCATAGAGTTATGAGGTGGTTTGGGTTGGAAGGGACGTTCAAAGGTGAGGTTTAACAAGGCCAAGGGTAGAGTGCTGCACATGGGACAGAACAACCCCCTGCAGAGCTACAGGCTGGGGGAGACTGGCTGGAGAGCTGTGAGGCAGAGAAGGACCTGGGGGTGTTGGGTGACTGCAGGCTGACCATGAGGCAGCAGTGTGCCCAGGTGGCCAGGAAGGGCAATGGCATCCTGGCTTGTGTCAGCCCCAGTGTGGCCAGTAGGTGTGGGGAGGGGATTGTGCCCCTGGGCTGGGCACTGGGGAGGCTGCAGCTGGAGTGCTGGGTCCAGTTCTGGGCTCCTCAGCATCAGAAGGACATTGAGGTGCTGGAGCGAGTGCAGAGAAGGGCAACCAGGCTGGGGAAGGGGCTGGAGGGCAAATCCTCTGAGGAGCAGCTGAGGGAGCTGGGGGTGTTGAGCCTGGAGAAGAGGAGGCTGAGGGGAGACCTTCTCCCCACCTCCCCTGCCCTGCCAGGAGGGTGCAGAGAGGTGGGCGATGGTCTCTTCAGCCAGGGGACAGGAGATGGGCCAAGGGGCAATGGGCTCAAGCTGTGCCAGGGCAGTGTGATGGAAACAACTGAAAACATTGAGTTGAAGTACCTGAACAGCAGGGGGGCCTTGTAGGGTTTCTACAGCAACAAGGTGAGGCAGGTATTGGTTCTCACTGAGCTTTCTCCATGCATCAGCGGTCCTGTAATGCTCTGGGGGTGGAGGAGGGAATATGTAGCATCATCTCTGTAGCACCAAATTTCCTTCCTAGGAAGCTCAGGGTGATGATCCTCCCCCATGGAGAGAGGCTGAGGGAGCTGGGCTGGTTCAGCCTGGAGAAGAGAAGGCTGTGGGGGGACCTCATTGCAGCCTGCCAGTCCCTGAAGGGAGCAGAGAAACAGGAGGGGAATCAGCTTGTTCCAAGGGGAGAGAATGGCAGGACAAGGGGGATGGAGTGAAGCTGGAGGAGGGAAGGGTTAGATGAGATCTTAGGGGGAAGTTCTCTGCAGAGAGAGTGGTGAGGGGCTGGAACAGGCTGCCCAGAGAGGGGGTGGATGCCCCATCCCTGGGGGTGTTCAAGGCCAGGTTGGCTTGGGCCCTGGGCAACCTTGTGTAGCTCCAGGCCTGGAGGTTGGTGGCCCTGCCTGTGGCAGGGGGTTGAAGCTCTGTGCTCCTTGGGTTCCCTTCCAACCCAGCCCAGTCTATGGTTCTATGATGATTCTGTGATCTTCTCCTTAAAAAGCAAAATAAGGTCTCTGGACCTTTAAGTTCAGTTGATTCTTGTGGCCTTTTGAATAAAGTTCTGGAGTTTAACTCAATCCAGGGTTCATCTCAAGTGGTTGTGCATTTTCAGAAGTCTTAGCCAAGCATGAACTGGGCTCCTTTTCTGGACAGTGCAGGGGTAAAAACAGGTCTTGGGTGACTCTCTGGGCTTTTGGGACCCTTCCTTTTAGGATGAGGCAGAGGTTTTTCTAGGCAGCACAGTGAATCTGAGATTCCCTGGCACCTTCCACTCTCCTATATCAGTTATAAATCCCTTTAACCCAACAACAATAAGGTCTGCAATGTCTTGGCTTGTACTCAACAGGCTATTTAAATTTAGATTACTGTGCTTCATGGTGCTCTGGTGAGATAGGTTGCACTCTATTTGGCTACCAGAGCTTGCAGCAGACTTCTCTACTACTCATCAAGGAGGTTTTTTTGGCTGAAGTACTAAATAATGATAGTAATTTTGGGCTCAAGACTGCAGCTGGTGCCCAGATTAATTATGCTGTACCTACTAGCCACCAGCTGTACGTTGCCCACCTCCTTATCCCTACTGCTGTCTTGTTACATCATACCCCAGAATTAGTACTTCTGGGCTCAATTTTGGGCAAATACTCAAGGATTTTAGCCTTGAAGTTTGTGTTTCTGGGAGCAAAAATATAACATGTGGGGTATTTTTGCAGAACTTAAGGCAGGATCTGGAATAAGAGATGGTTTTATTGGATCCCTGTCTCTTAGTTCCATGGGCTTTTTGTCTCCAACTTGTCTGTTCTATGGGTACACCAGCTTTCCTGTCTGTGCCACAGCTCCAGCCCCATGGATTTTCTTTGACTTTTAGGCAGATAAATCTCAGATTTGGTCACCTGATGGAAGTTTTGCAATGTTCTCCCTTTCTTCTGCCCAGCATGGGGCTGAGGAGGGTGGCCCTTGGCTATTGATGCTCTGCTTTGCCATGGTGTGGTGTATTGAGCAGCCTGAGTTGATGAATTACCCCAGTAAAGACTGGGGGGAAAGGAGAACCCAATGTTATATTCCTTCTTCTCCAAGAGCAAGGAAATAATGATACAGAGAAGGAGGAACTGTAGCCCAGACACTGCTCACTGTTATTAAGCTGATAATTCACAGTGAAAACTAAGAGGAAATTAAGGGCTGCAGGACAAAAGGTTCTCACACATCCTTAATGTGCTTCTGCTTTTACCCTGGCTGCTTTATAGCCCATAATGATCTGGTTCTGTTGGATCAAAATAGAATCACAAGGTTGGAAAAGACCTTGAAGATCGTCAAGTCCAACAGTTCCTGTCCTGTGCTAAACCAGATCCCTGAGCACCTCATCTCCCCATCTGTTAAACACACCCAGGGGTGGGGACTCAGCCCCCTCCCTGGGCAGCCTGTGCCAGGCCCTGACCCTGTCACAGGCCCTGACCCTGCTCCAGGCCCATCCCAGGCCCTGACCCTGCTCCAGGCCCCTGTTCCACAGCCCCACAGCTCTGCCAGGGAAGAACTTTCCCCTCCCAGCTGAGCTGACCCTGCCCTGGGGCAGCTTGAGCCCATTGCCCCTTGGCCCATCTCCTGTCCCCTGGCTGAAGAGACCATCGCCCACCTCTCTGCACCCTCCTGGCAGGGCAGGGGAGGTGGGGAGAAGGGCTCCCCTCAGCCTCCTCTTCTCCAGGCTCAACACCCCCAGCTCCCTCAGCTGCTCCTCAGAGGATTTGCCCTCCAGCCCCTTCCCCAGCCTGGTTGCCCTTCTCTGCACTCGCTCCAGCACCTCAATGTCCTTCTGATGCTGAGGAGCCCAGAACTGGACCCAGCACTCCAGCTGCAGCCTCCCCAGTGCCCAGCCCAGGGGCACAATCCCCTCCCCACACCTACTGGCCACACTGGGGCTGACACAAGCCAGGATGCCATTGGCCTTCCTGGCCCCCTGGGCACACTGCTGCCTCATGGTCAGCCTGCAGTCACCCAACACCCCCAGGTCCTTCTCTGCCTCACAGCTCTCCAGCCAGTCTCCCCCAGCCTGTAGCTCTGCAGGGGGTTGTTCTGTCCCATGTGCAGCACTCTACCCTTGGCCTTGTTAAACCTCATCCCATTGGTCTCAGTCTTTACATAAGCCCCACAACACTGAAGAATACGAATAAGATGCCAACAACCCCAAAGCTTCGCGTGTCCCCTGGATTCACACCCGCCATGTTTGGGGTAATCTGGACAGAAATGGGTTAAATTGTCTGTTCTTTGGGATTAGGAACTTCTTGGAATCCTCCTTTGTGTCTCTGAGCTCTGTTTCCTGCTTTAGGATTTCAGGAACCCCCCTTCGCTGTGTTTCAGTGTGAGCTGGGTCGCTGCGTTGGGCTGGTGGCGGTACCTGGCCCTTAGCTCAGGAGGGTTTGGGGTGGTGGGAAGAAGATTAAACCAGATGTTCTGCTCTATATTTTACGTGGTGATCTCCGTGGTCTATGCAGAGAACACAAGAAAGATGGGGAACTGTTGGAGAGGGGTCAGAGGAGCCACGGAGATGCTCAGAGGGCTGGAGCAGCTCCCCTCTGGAGAGAGGCTGAGGGAGCTGGGCTGGGTCAGCCTGGAGAAGAGAAGGCTGTGGGGGGACCTCATTGCAGCCTGCCAGTCCCTGAAGGGAGCAGAGAAACAGGAGGGGAATCAGCTTGTTCCAAGGGGAGAGACTGGCAGGACAAGGGGGATGGAGTGAAGCTGGAGGAGGGAAGGGTGAGATGAGATCTTAGGGGGAAGTTCTTTGCAGAGAGAGTGGTGAGGGGCTGGAACAGGCTGCCCAGAGGGGTGGTGGAGTCACCATCCCTGGAGGTGTTCCAAAAACATGTACACATGGCACTTAGGGACATGGTTTAGTTCACCTGGTGGTATTGAACAGGTGGTTAGACTTGATGTTCTTAGAGGTCTTTTCCAACCTTACATTTTGGATGATTCACTCCTGGCTGGCTCCATCCCTCCCACCCATTTGGGTTTTGATGTTGGTGAAGCCTGTAGTTATGGTTGAGTTGAAAAGGGTGGTTGAGGAGGGTGGTTTGGGGAAGGTGCTGATGGTGCGACAGGCATGATGGAGAGCTGGTGCCTTGGCCCGGTGTTGAAATCAAGATGAAGGAAAGGGGTGATCTAGATGAACTCCCCTGGGAACTGCACATCAGGGACTGGTTTGTAGCCCTTTGAATCTTCTCTGTTTAGTGTAAATAGAAGTGTGGGACTCAGTGTTGATGGGGGAGGAAGAAAGAGTCACCATCCTCACCCAAGCCACTCTTCTCCATCCTGCCCCCTCAGGAGAAGAGCTCCTGGAGAGCAGCCCTGCTGAGAAGGACCTGGGGGTCATGGGGGGTGAGGAACTTCCCATGAGCCAGCAGTGTGCTCTTGCAGCTGGGAAGGGCGATGGGATCCTGGGCTCCATCAGCAGAGGGGTGGCAGCAGGGACAGGGAGGGGATTGTCCCTCTCTGCTCTGCCCTCCTGAGGCCCCAGCTGGATCCTGTGTCCAGAGCTGGGGCCCCAGGACAAGAAAGATGGGGAACTGTTGGAGAGGGGTCAGAGGAGCCACGGAGATGCTCAGAGGGCTGGAGCAGCTCCCCTCTGGAGAGAGGCTGAGGGAGCTGGGCTGGGTCAGCCTGGAGAAGAGAAGGCTGTGGGGGGACCTCATTGCAGCCTGCCAGTCCCTGAAGGGAGCAGAGAAACAGGAGGGGAATCAGCTTGTTCCAAGGGGAGAGAATGGCAGGACAAGGGGGATGGATTAAAGCTAAAGGAAGGAAGGTTTAGATTAGATCTTAGGGGGAAGTTCATTCCAGAGAGAGTGGTGAGGGGCTGGAACAGGCTGCCCAGTGAAGTACTGGATGCCCCATCCATCCCTGGAGGTGTTCAAGGCCAGGTTGGCTGGGGCCCTGGGCAACCTTGTGTAGAATCATAGAATGGCATGGGTTGGAAAGGACCTCAAGGATCACAGAGCTCCAACCCCCCTGCCACAAGCAGGGCCACCAACCTCAGGCCTGGAGCCACACAAGGTTGCCCAGGGCCCCATCCAACCTGGCCTTGAACACCCCCAGAGATGGGGCACCCCTGTAGCTCCAGGCCTGAGTTTGGTGTCCCTGCCTGTGGCAGGGGGCTTGGAGCTGTATGATCCTTGGGGTCCCTTCCAACCCGGACCAGTCTGGGATTCTATGATTCTATGATTCTCAGGTGCTGCGGGCGCTCATGGAGAGCGTTGAATCATGGAATGCTTTGGGTTGGAAGATACCTTCAAAGATCACCTGGCTGAAGTGTCTTTCTCTCTCTTGTTTGGTTCTCCTCCAGGCTGGAATGGGTGGAAATCATCGAGCCACGAACCCGGGAGCGCATGTACGCCAACCTCATCACGGGGGAGTGCGTGTGGGACCCTCCCGCCGGGGTGCGGATCAAACGCACCAATGAAAACCAGTGGTGGGAGCTCTTTGATCCCAACACATCCCGTTTCTACTACTACAATGCCACCACTCAGAGGACAGTGTGGCACCGGCCACAGAACTGTGATATCATCCCTCTGGCCAAGTTACAGACCCTAAAGCAAAACACAGAGTCACCAAGAGCTTCCACAGAGAACAGTCCTGGGAGGAGCAGTAATGTCAGCAGGGAGGGAAGCACCAGTTCCTCCCTGGAGCAAGAGCTGGAGAGCAGTGAGAAGGTGCAGGAGCAGAGGTCGAGCCGGCAGTCGACGCAGTATGCGGTGGTTAAAGAAGAGACAGAAAGGTAAAAGCAAAGCTGGTTGGTGCTGGGGCATCACAGGGGTGGTGATGGGTTGGTGCAATGAAATCCCAAGGTCAGGTACTCTGATGGTCTCCTAGAGCTGTGGATGAGCAAAGAGCAGAGCCCTCATCCTGCAGCTCTTTATTTCTCTTGTAGAGAGAGATCTTATGGATGGCTCCTCTAGCCATCCTCTACCCTCCTGCACACCAAGTCTTAAGAGAGGAGGTTTGGTCCTCCATGAAACAATCATAGGAGGAAGATGTTTCTCCTTGTTAAGGGGGAACTGAGATGTTTCCCTCTGGAAAGAAAGATCCATCAGAGGAATCATTGCTTGTCCTCTGAAATCCACAGGGTGTGGAGTGGTTTTAAATGACTTGCCTGGATAAGATCTCCCTAAATAAGGGAGAGTGATTTACACTGCAACCACAGGTCATCCCACTGGTCTGTGGAGCTGCCAACAGCTGCTTTTACTAGCAAAGGAGAAGCTTCAAACCCTGCCACAAGTTTGTGCTCAGATTCTAAGGTTCAGCTGCATCCAGACAATGTGGCACAACATCTGCATTGCTGCTCTGTGCACATCCTTTTGCAGCTTGGAAGCTGCAAACAGAATCAGAGTCACAAGGTTGGAAAAGAGCTTTGAGATCATCAAGACCAACTGTTCCTGTCCTGTGCTAAACCAGATCCCTGAGCACCTCATCTCCCCATCTGTTAAACACACGAAGGGGTGGGGACTCAGCCCCCTCCCTGGGCAGCCTGGGCCAGGCCCTGACCCTGTCTCAGGCCCTGACCCTGTCTCAGGCACTGACCCTGTTCTAAGACCCTATTCCAGGCCCGTTCCAGGCCCTGACCCTGCTCCAGGCCCCTGTTCCACAGCCCCACAACTCTGCCAGGGAAGAACTTTCCCCTCCCATCTGAGCTGACCCTGCCCTGGGGCAGCTTGAGCCCATTGCCCCTTGGCCCATCTCCTGTCCCCTGGCTGAAGAGACCATCGCCCACCTCTCTGCACCCTCCTGGCAGGGCAGGGGAGGTGGGGAGAAGGTCTCCCCTCAGCCTCCTCTTCTCCAGGCTCAACACCCCCAGCTCCCTCAGCTGCTCCTCAGAGGATTTGCCCTCCAGCCCCTTCCCCAGCCTGGTTGCCCTTCTCTGCACTCGCTCCAGCACCTCAATGTCCTTCTGATGCTGAGGAGCCCAGAACTGGACCCAGCACTCCAGCTGCAGCCTCCCCAGTGCCCAGCCCAGGGGCACAATCCCCTCCCCACACCTACTGGCCACACTGGGGCTGACACAAGCCACGATGCCATTGGCCTTCCTGGCCACCTGGGCACACTGCTGCCTCATGGTCAGCCTGCAGTCACCCAACACCCCCAGGTCCTTCTCTGCCTCACAGCTCTCCAGCCAGTCTCCCCCAGCCTGTAGCTCTGCAGGGGGTTGTTCTGTCCCATGTGCAGCACTCTGCCCTTGGCCTTGTTAAACCTCATCCCACTGGTCTCAGCCCACCAGTCCAGGTTCATTACTTCATACATTTCTCTTCTCTTCCACGTTGCCCCACACGACATTAATAACCCAACAGCGTCACCATCAAGCAATCAACGGCTTCATTTCTGCTCCCAACTAGTTCTGCTTCCTTCCAGCTGGCAAACAGAAACTGTGGCTGGGTGATCTCACAGCCTCACAGACAGGAACAGGAACTCCCAGCTCAGCAAGTGCTTTCATGTGGCACCTCAGACGCGGCCTTGCCTCCATGCGTCTGGCCCGTGAGGGTTGGCTTGATCTCCCAGAGCTTTTGGAAGATCTTCTGATAAAATGGCTGTGTGTGGGGATGGTATCTTTCCTCCCCAGGCAGGTGGTGTTCAGAGAAGGAGATAGATTTGATGTTCAGTCACAAGCATGCTGGGGGAGCTGGATGTTCCCAGCAGTGAGGCAGAGCTGCACATGGTGGCTGGGTCACAGAATCACAAGGTTGGAAAAGACCTTTAAAATCATCAATCCAACTCTTCCTCTCCTGTGCTAAACCAGATCCCTGAGCACCTCATCTCCCCATCTGTTAAACACACCCAGGGGTGGGGACTCAGCCCCCTCCCTGGGCAGCCTGTGCCAGGCCCTGCCCCTGTCTCAGGCCCTGACCCTGTTTTAGGCCCCTATTCCAGGCCCATCCCAGACCCTGACCCTGCTCCAGGCCCCTGTTCCAGGCCCTGACCCTGTCTCAGGCCCTGACCCTGCTCCAGGCCCGTTCCAGGCCCTGACCCTGTTCTAGGCCCCAATTCCAGGCCCATCCCAGGCTCTGACCCTGCTCCTGGCCCTGACCCTGCTCCAGGCCTGTTCCGGGCCCTGACCCTATTATAGGCCCCTGCTCTAGGCCCATCCCAGGCCCTGATCCTGTTCCAGGCCCTGACCCTGCTCCAGGCTCTTGTTCCACAGCCCCACAACTCTGCCAGGGAAGAACTTTCCCCTCCCAGCTGAGCTGACCCTGCCCTGGGGCAGCTTGAGCCCATTGCCCCTTGGCCCATCTCCTGTCCCCTGGCTGAAGAGACCATCGCCCACCTCTCTGCACCCTCCTGGCAGGGCAGGGGAGGTGGGGAGAAGGTCTCCCCTCAGCCTCCTCTTCTCCAGGCTCAACACCCCCAGCTCCCTCAGCTGCTCCTCAGAGGATTTGCCCTCCAGCCCCTTCCCCAGCCTGGTTGCCCTTCTCTGTACTCGCTCCAGGACCTCAATGTCCTTCTGATGCTGAGGAGCCCAGAACTGGACCCAGCACTCGAGGTACAGACAGCAAATTGATGTAGCACCAGCAGATCACAGGCAGCCAAATAGTTAAATCCATGTGGAATAGCTTTGGAAGTGGGTAAAGCTCAGGCTAGCATGCAGGCTCCACACACAGCCAGAGGCAACAGCCAGAGATTCTTTGATGGGCTGGTTGCTCCACAGCCCATGGGATAGCCCGTATCTGGACAGCCAGAGGAGGTTTTGTCCAGCTTGGAATGCTGGAGCAAAGCACATATGAAGAAGGAGGACTTGATAATGCTGCTCTGCAGGAAAGCATCCAGGGATACAGAGATTTTCACCTCCAGAAGTGGCTGATGCTCTCAGGCCCAGGATAGATAAGCTGAACATGAGCTGTGCAAATTAACAATTGATTTTTGAGGGCAGCAATAGAGGCTGCAAAGGGCAGAGCCTGTTTCTGCTTGGACCTTCTCAGCCTTCAAGGGTATCTCTCTGTTTCAGCATCACCTTCTGACAATGAGCAACCTCCAGGCCTGAGCCAAAAAAATACAGGTATCTCTACAGAATGTTTCCACACCCACCAGCCCAGCTCTGGGTTTCATGTGGTCTTTAAATAGCTGAAGCCATGAGAAGAGGGGTGGCAGCAGGGACAGGGAAAGGATTGTCCCTCTCTACTCTGCCCTCCTGAGGCCCCAGTTGGAGTCCTGTGTCCAGAACTGGGGCCCCCAGTAGAAGAAAGATACAGGTTTCTGTCCTGGTGGTCAGCAAAGGGGAAGGACTTCCCAGCAGGAATGTCTTGATCACAGAATCACAGAACTGTAGGGGTTGGAAGGGACCTCCAGAGCTCATGGGGTCCCACCCCCCTGCCAAAGCAGCTCCCCAGCTCATACTGCACAGATAGGTGTCCAGATGGGTCTTGAATATCTCCAGAGAAGGAGACTCCATCACCCCAGCTCTCTACCTGACAGCTCTCCAGCCGGTCTCCCCCAGCCTGTAGCTCTGCATGGGGTTGTTATGGTCCATGCAGAGTCTTCTTGTTGCTTGACATCCTTGGAGAAGGTTTGTGGGGGGTGTAGGGAGGATCTCCTCCTCAGAGCTCACGCTGTCACCCACTGAGGACAATGCTGTGCCACCAGCAGGCAGCATTTCTGCTCTACTTCAGGGCAGGGTGGGGCAAGTAGAGGCTTGAAGGACAACGTGGACCTTCTCTGACCATCACAAGAGCTTTCCTCAGACCACCACCCAGGAATCTTTGAGAATCAGGGGATTCAAAGACCCAAATCCCATCTGCTGTGACATGGTGCCCAGTTAATTTCCCAAGGCTTGTGCTTTCAGGTCTCCCTCCCCCACTTCCAAAACCTGGTGTGATATGGGAGAAGATCAAACACAGCACTCTAAATCTTTCTGGATTAAGCCTAGCTGAGCTGAAATAGCTGAGGGGTTATTCCCTTACAAACCAGTCCCTGGGATGCAGCAGAGCTGTCTAGGGTCAAGGCATGATGGTAATCAGTCCTGTCGTGCCTCTGGGGCAGAGCAGGGTGGCTGCAGGTAAACACACAGCTTTAAAACACAAACTCTTCTCCCTGCTGAAGGCAGCAGACTGCAAGAGTCCAAAAAAAGGCAGTTTTCCCACTTAAAAAGATGGCTTAAACCTAGAAAATGTGTGTTTTGTGTGTCCAAGGAGCTGTTTCTTGGTGCTTGAGGTGAAAAATCCCCACAGTTTGGTTTGAATCCTCTCAATTTATATCCTTTTCTCTGAAGGTGTTGGGAAAACCTGCTGTGCTCAGGTTTGGAAGGCAGGTGGAACAATGACATAAATCTCTGCAGCATCTGCTGTGTGGGGATTGTCCAGGTCCCTGCAGGGATTCTCAGCCCTTCTCCAAAACAAGCCTCTGGTGGGAGGAGAAACCAAGGAAGGACATAGGGTTGCTTCACAAAGCCCAGGCAGTGGAGGTGCAGCTTTGAGAAGATCCCAAAGACCTTCTTTCCCAACATCTTGCCTCCAGTGGAGGCATAAAACATGAAATTCAGATGATTTCTTCACCCAAAGGTTGGATTTTCCCAGTGGGATGACATCTCCATGCAGGGTGGCAGGTTGGTTTGGGAGGATGCTGCAGGTGCTGGCTGTGTGGGACATGTTCTTTTCCACCTCAAGGCTTGCATGTGGAGGAGCTCTTCTCCTGCAGATGGGTCAACATCACACCAGAGGACCAGTTACATGGTGGGAAGGGGAGCACAAACCTGCTGCAGACCCCTGTCAAGAGCAAGTAGTTCTTGATTTAGGAGGACACCACCCAGGACAGACAGCTCTCAGTGGTTCCACAGCCTGTGAGGCCTCCCATGGACCTGGCCTCAGCAGAGGTTCAGACTGGGTTTGTAGGATGGACTTTCTTCTGGGTTGCCATCTCTTCAAAGCTATAAGATGCCAAACTGTTCAGCTTTGAGATCAGAGAAGGGGCATTTTGATGGCACAGGCAGAGGAGGGATGTGAGACCATTACTTTAAAAGTCTTTAAAAAGGGCAAGAAAGAGGAATTTAGTAACTCTAGGCCAGTCAGCCTCACCTTGTCCCAGGAAAGGTGATGGAACAGCTTGTTCTGGATGCCATCTCCAAGCAACTGGAAGAGAAGAAGGTCATGAGGAGCAGTCAGCATGGATTCACCAAGGGGAGATGGTGCTGGACCAATCTCATGGCCTTCTATGATCTCATAACAGGCTGGGTGGGTGGAGGGAGAGCAGTGGGTGTCATCTACCTTGACTCCAGCAAGGCTTTCCATCCTGTCTCCCATGACACCCTGATAGCAAAGCTGAGAGAGCATGGGATAGAGGAGTGGACAGGGAGGTGGGTGGAGAACTGGCTGTGGGACCGAGCTCAGAGGGTGTGATCAGTGGAGCAGAGTCTGACTGGAGCCTGTGACCAGTGGTGTTCCCCAGGGCTCAGGGTTGGGTCCAGTCCTGTTCAATATCTTCCTTGACACCTTGATGAGGGGACAGCACCCACCCTCAGCAAGTACCTGATGATCCAAAGCTGGGAGGGGTGGCTGACACCCAGGACACTGTGCTGCCATCCAGAGAGACCTGGCCAGGCTGGAGAGCTGGGCAGGGAGAAACCAGATGGGGTTCAACACAAGCAAGGGGAGAGTCTGGCACCTGGGGAGGAAGAACTGCTGGAATCAGGACAGGCTGGGGGGGAGCTGCTGGAGAGGAGCTCTGTGGAGAAGGACCTGGGGGTGCTGGTGGGTGACAGGGTGGCCATGAGCCAGCAGTGTGCCCTGGGGGCTGAGAGAGACAATGGGATCCTGGGGGCATCAGGAGGAGTGTGGGCAGCAGGTGACAGGAGGGGATCCTCCCCCTCTTCTCTGCCCTGCACAGGCCTCAGCTGGAGTGTTGTGTCCAGGTCTGGGCTCCCTGGGATAGAAAAGCCAGGGATCTCCTGGAGAGAGTCCAGAGGAGGCTGAGGAGATGCTGAAGGGCCTGGAGCATCTCCCCTGGGAGGAAAGGCTGAGAGCTGGGGCTGTTCAGCCTGGAGAAAAGAAGACTGAGGGGGGACCTAATCAATGTTTATCAATATCTTAAGTATGGGGTGCAGGGGGAATTGGCCAGCCCCTTTTCAGTGTCTGTGGTGACAGGACAAGGGGTGATGGGCTCAAGTTGGAGCACAGGGAGTTCCACCCCAATGTGGGGAAGAACTTCTTCCCAGTGAGGGTGAGGGAGCCCTGGGCCAGGCTGCCCAGGGGGGTGTGGAGTCTCCTTCTCTGGAGAGATTCCAGCCCCATCTGGATGTCTCCCTGTGCGCCCTGTCCTAGGGACCCTGCTTTGGCAGGGGGGTTGGACCCCATGATCTCTGGAGGTCCCTTCCAACCCCTACAATTCTAGGATTCTATGATTCTATGATACTTCTGGAGTGATGCTTGGGTGCTGCTTGTCCCCTTCCAGATGAACCCAGGTGCTGAAGGCTTCCCACAGAGGAAGAGTGTGAAGGAGAGGACAAAACCCAACTCATTTAGCTCCAGGAACACCACTCTGGTATTTCTGAAAAGTGGAAATAAATAAGCTCTGTTCCTTCTTGTCTTCTCCATCTGCCAGTACCAGGGGACTGAATGTTTCTGCTTCCCAAAGTCTGGAAAATCATGTGCCCATGACTGTGGACTGTGCCCAGTCCTGGAGCACAATCCCCTCCCATTGGTAACAGGATGCACATCCTCAGGACATGGACTAGACCATCATCCAGCTGAGGATGGTTCAGGCCTCCCACTTCAAACAGTTGGATCCATCACCTCTGGGTTGCTCTGGAGGTTGTTGGTTTAACAATTACCACTCAACCCCCCCCACCACCATCAGCTTCTGCTTGGTTCCATGAGATCCTCAGCCTCCCAAACCTCATCAGGCATGATGTTGGGGAGGATGCTAATTGAAACCATCAGGATTAGGAGGAAGACAGGCAGCTTCATCTGCAGCTTGGGAGGCAGGGTGGGAATGGGCTCTGTGCTGTAATTAAAGCCAAGAGCTCTCAGCAGGAAATCACTTTCCAGGTCATGTGTCTTTCTCTGTTGCTTTCACATGCTGCAAGCAGATTGCACATCTCATGGAGGCTGCACACAAAGCCAACCTCCCAAATTCACTCTCTCCCAAGTCCTTTTGGGTCTTGTTTTATCCCTGTTACTGACTCAGTGGGGTCATTCCCACCCATACCATGACAGAAGCCCTGCACTCTTGCTCTCCATGTGAGGTTCTGACCTGCTGATGCTTGGCATCACTGTGGATTTCTCCTAATGAGCATAATTGGTCCAAGAGGAACTCAGTTGGACTATCTCATTAATGTTTATAAATATGTAAAGGGTGAGAGTCAGGAGGATGGAGCCAGGCTCTTCTCAGGGATGGGACAAGGAGCAATGGGTGCAAGCTGGAGCAGAGGAAGTTCCATGTGAACATAAGGAGGAACTTTTCCCCTCTGAGGGTGATGGAGCCCTGGGCCAGGCTGCCCAGAGAGGTTGTGGAGTCTCCTTCTCTGGAGACATCCAAACCCACCTGGATGTGTTCCTGTGGGACCTAATCTAGGTGATCCTTCTCTGGCAGCAGGGTTGGACTAGGTGATCTTTCAGGTGATCCAGGCCTGAAGTTGGTGGCCCTGCCTGTGGCAGGGGGGTTGGAGCTTTATGATCCTTGGGGTCCCTTCCAACCCTTGCCATTCTATGATTCTATGATTCAAGGTCCCTCCCAGCTCCTAATACTCTGGGATCTGATTGTTCTAAGTCCCTTCCAACATAAATATTCTAATTCTATTCATGACTTCATTTACATTTCTCACTGTGCCTCTAGGCAGGTCATGAGGATCTGGGAAGGCAATTGGGTCAACCTGTGCTTCTTCTGCTGGGTATCTGTGTGGATGTTGGGTCTTGAGTCCCTGTAAGTGAGTGACCTCTTGTGATCACCTACTGTAGGGCACCAACCATTGCCACCTTCTCTTAGAAGATTTAATCATCCATGGTTCACAAGGGACCTCTAAAGGTCATCTGGAGCAAACACCCTGCAATGAGCCAGGGACATCTTTGATCAACAGATCAGGTTGCTCCAAGCCCCATCCAACCTGATCTTGAATGTTTCCAGGGATGGGGTGTTGCCCTGCATGGAGCAGCAACCCCCTCAGTCTGCTGGAGCATGATGTCTGCCTTTGAAGGCGTTTGTACCCCTTCTCCAGCTGTGATTTTCATTCCCTGCTTGCACACTGGCCATGTCAGGTCTCACCTCACCTGGCTGGCTGGGTTTGGTACCAGAGGAAGGGTGCTGTTCAGAAATCCATCCTCCAGGCTCAATTGATGTCACAGACTCCTTCATTAGGGTGCTTGAGGACATGGTCTAGAGGTGGACTAGACAGGATTAGGCTGTGGTTGGACTCAATGATCTTGAAGGTCTCTTCCAACTCAAGTGATTCTATGATTCTATAATTCATATTCTCTTTGCTCACTGTGCTCTGGTTCTCCATGCTTCTTGTGGTCAAAACAAGACTGATGCTAGCCAAAGTCTTGGGTGATGAGCCATCTGGAACAGTACATGGATATTTGGAGATAACCTGGAGCAGAAAATGCATTTCCAGTATAAAGCCAACAGTGTCTCAAGATTTGGAGCCTCAACACAAGATCAGGGATCTCTTGGAGCTCGTCCAGAGGAGGTCACAAAAATGATCAGAGGGCTAGAGGACCTCTCCTATGGAGCCAAACTGGGAGAGTTGGGCTGGATCAGATTGGAGAAGGCTCCAGGAGGGACCTTATAGTGGCCTTCCAGTACCTTAAAGCTGACTATAAAGAAGCTGAGGAAGAACTGTTCCCATGGGAATGAAATTATAGGACAAGGGGTGATGGTTTTAAACTAGAAAAGGGGAGATTTAGGTTGGATATTAGGAAGAAGTTCTTCAATATGAGGGTGGTGAATCACCAGCACAGGTTGCCCAGAGAGGTGATGGAGGCCCCATCCCTGGAGATATTCAAGCTCAGGCTTGATGGGGCTCTGAGCAACCTGATGTAGTGAAGATGTCCCTGCTTAGATCTTAGACCAGATGAAGGTCCCTTCCAACCTTACACATTCTATGATTTAACTCCCCTTCCTCACACCATTCTCAAATAAATGTTCATATCCTACATTTCACAGAATCACAAGGTTGGAAAAGACCTTGAAGATCATCAAGTCCAATCGTTCCTGTCCTGTGCTAAACCAGATCCCTCAGCACCTCATCTCCCCATCTGTTAAACACATCCAGGGGTGGGGACTCAGCCCCCTCCCTGGGCAGCCTGTGCCAGGCCCTGACCCTGTCTCAGGCCCTGACCCTGTTCTAGGCCCCTATTCCAGGCACATTCCAGACCCTGACCCTGTTCCAGGCCCGTT
The DNA here is from genome assembly GCA_022605575.1 of Laterallus jamaicensis coturniculus. Classification (NCBI taxonomy): domain Eukaryota; kingdom Metazoa; phylum Chordata; class Aves; order Gruiformes; family Rallidae; genus Laterallus; species Laterallus jamaicensis. The sequence continues at coordinate 66,552 of JAKCOX010000224.1, read as the reverse complement.
CCAGGCCCTGACCCTGCTCCAGGCCCTGACCCTGCTCCAGGCCCGTTCCAGGCCCTGACCCTGTTCCAGGCCCCTGCTCCAGGCCCATTGCAGGCTCTGACCCTGCTCCAGGCCCATCCCAGGCCCTGACCCTGCTCCAGGCCCGTTCCAGGCCCTGACCCTGCTCCAGGCCCCTGTTCCACAGCCCCACAACTCTCCCAGGGAAGAACTTTCCCCTCCCATCTGAGCTGACCCTGCCCTGGGGCAGCTTGAGCCCATTGCCCCTTGGCCCATCTCCTGTCCCCTGGCTGAAGAGACCATCGCCCACCTCTCTGCACCCTCCTGGCAGGGCAGGGGAGCTGGGGAGAAGGTCTCCCCTCAGCCTCCTCTTCTCCAGGCTCAACACCCCCAGCTCCCTCAGCTGCTCCTCAGAGGATTTGCCCTCCAGCCCCTTCCCCAGACTGGTTGCCCTTCTCTGCACTTGCTCCAGGACCTCCATGTCCTTCTGATGCTGAGGAGCCCAGAACTGGACCCAGCACTCCAGCTGCAGCCTCCCCAGTGCCCAGCCCAGGGGCACAATCCCCTCCCCACACCTACTGGCCACACTGGGGCTGACACAAGCCAGGATGCCATTGGCCTTCCTGGCCTCCTGGGCACACTGCTGCCTCATGGTCAGCCTGCAGTCACCCAACACCCCCAGGTCCTTCTCTGCCTCACAGCTCTCCAGCCAGTCTCCCCCAGCCTGTAACGCTGCATTTCTTACTCTAAGAAAATAGAAGGGGTGGAAGATAAAGTCAGGGGACAAACCACTCCCTCCTATTTCTTTTTAATCTCCTCTCTCCTTGAATTCCCCACTCCCCAGCACAGAACACAGCTTTGGATTACACAGATATTTATCTAACGCCGCCGAGCGCTGACGTCGATCGCCAAGACCCAAAATACACTTTATATAACTGCAAAGAGAAAAAAAAAACCCAACCCCACCATCTTTTAACTTTTATTAGAAGCTGGGGCTGTAATTAAGAGTATGAAGCCTCACAGGCCAATGATTAGAGTAGAGGATTAGGCCCTGGGATTTCAATTCTATTCCTGGCTTTGCCATTGAGCTGTGCTATTTCAGTCCAGCCACTTTCCCTTCTTTGAAAGAAGGGTTGTGGTGCTCTGAGATGCTATGAAACGGTGCCACCTCCTATTCCATGGGGGGTTAAAAGCTTCATTCTCATTTATTTCATGTTAAATTGCTGTATTTTTCATTGATTAGATGGTTGGTGTTCCATTAGAGTTTCCTGTGCAGGAGGAAATTTGTGTCTAAACTGTGGAGCTTTTCTAAGCCAGAATTTAGGGAATTAATGGACAATCACCTTCACCAACCATCTCCTGGGGTGCATCAAGCTGGTCCAGGGAGGAGATTGTCCCACTCTACACTGAGCTGGGGTGGCCTCACCTCGAGTTCTGGGTGCTGGTTTGGGTGCCACAGGACAAGAGGGACCCAAAACTGTTGGAGAGTGTCAGAAGGAAGGGAAAGAGGATGGGGAAGGGTCTGGAGAGGAAGGATTATGAGAAGAGGGTGAAGGCCTTGGGTTTGTTCAGCCTGGAGAAGAGGAGGCTGAGGGGAGACCTCATGGGTGTCTGTGGCTTCCTGATGAGGGGGAGTGAAGGGGCAGGGGCTGATCTCTCTCCTCTCTTTGGGGAGCAGGGATGGAACCTGAGGGAACAGTGAGAAGCTGCCCCAGGGGAGGCTTAGGCTGGGTGTCAGGAAGAGGTTCTGTGCTGAGAGGGGGGTCAGGCACTGGCACAGGCTCCCCAGGGAAGGGGTCCCAGCCCTGAGCTGGGCTGAGGTCAAGAAGCATCTGGATGATGCCCTCAGTGCCCTGCTCTGACTTGGCTGCTCTGTCTGGAGCCAGGAGTTAGATTTGATGATCCTTATGGGTTCCTTCCAGCTCAGGAGATTCTATGATTCTCAGTGTCCTCCACACCCAACTGGGTGAAGGTCAGTGCTGGGAGACAGCTCCCAGTGGGGAAAAAGTGCAGAGCTGCCTTTTGCAAACAGAACTGGCTCTGAGCAAGGCTGCAGGTGAGAAGCAGCTCCAGATGTGCTGCTGCTCCAGATGTGCTGCTGCTCCAGATGTGCCTCTCCTTTTCATACATCACTGCAGTAGGGAAGCAGCTCCTGGTGATTCATGCACCAGGGTTGGAGCATGAATCACAGCGGTTGGAAGGGACCTCCAGAGATCATGGGGTCCAACCCCCCTGCCAAAGCAGGGTCCCTAGGACAGGGCACACAGGGAGACATCCAGATGGGGCTGGAATCTCTCCAGAGAAGGAGACTCCACACCCCCCTGGGCAGCCTGGCCCAGGGCTCCCTCACCCTCACTGGGAAGAAGTTCTTCCCCACACTGGGATGGAACTCCCTGTGCTCCAACTTGAGGCCATCACCCCTTGTCCTGTCCCCACAGACACTGAGAAGAGGCTGCCCATGGCCCCCTGTGTCCCACCCTTCAGCTAGTGAGAACCATTGATCAGATCCCCTCTCAGGCTGCTTCTCTCCAGGCTGAACAGCCCCAGCTCACTCAGCCTTTCCTCCCAGGGGAGATGCTCCAGGCCCTTCAGCATCTCCTCAGCCTCCTCTGGACTCTCTCCAGGAGATCCCTGGCTTTTCTATCCCAGGGAGCCCAGCACTGGACACAACACTCCAGCTGGGGCCTGGCCAGGGCAGAGCAGAGGGGGAGGATCCCCTCCTGTCACCTGCTGCCCACACTCCTCCTGATGCCCCCCAGGATCCCATTGTCTCTCTCAGCCCCAGGAGATCCCTGCTCCTGATGCTCTCTGAGGTTATGAGGTTCACTGCTTCTTTTTGTGCCCAACAAGGGTTTCATCAGCATCACACTGAGGAAACATGGGTGTTACAAGTACCAGGGCAGTCAGTCCTTGCAGCCTAAGTGCATGCTCACCATAGAATCATAGAATGGCATGGGTTGGAAGGGACCCCAAGGATCACAGAGCTCCAACCCCCCTGCCACAGGCAGGGACACCAACCTCAGGCCTGGAGCTACACAAGGTTGCCCAGGGCCCCAGCCAACCTGGCCTTCAACACCTCCAGGGATGGATGGGGCACCCACCCCCTCTCTGGGCAGCCTGTTCCAGCCCCTCACCACTCTCTCTGCAAAGAACTTCCCCCTAAGATCTCCTCTAACCCTTCCCTCCTCCAGCTTCACTCCATCCCCCTTGTCCTGCCATTCTCTCCCCTTGGAACAAGCTGATTCCCCTCCTGTTTCTCTGCTCCCTTCAGGGACTGGCAGGCTGCAATGAGGTTCCCCCACAGCCTTCTCTTCTCCAGGCTGACCCAGCCCAGCTCCCTCAGCCTCTCTCCAGAGGGGAGCTGCTCCAGCCCTCTGAGCATCTCCATGGCTCCTCTGACCCCTCTCCAACAGTTCCCCATCTTTCCTGTACTGGGGCCCCAGCTCTGGACACAGGATCCAGCTGGGGCCTCAGGAGGGCAGAGCAGAGAGGGACAATCCCCTCCCTGTCCCTGCTGCCACCCCTCTGCTGATGGAGCCCAGGATACCACCAGTACATCCTCACCAGACAGCATTTAGCAGCATCTCTTCTATCTTGGTAGCATGTTGAAAGCCTCACCCAGGCATCTGACTTGGTGATTGTCATGAAAGACATTTGGCAGTGGGTTTGGGAATTCTGCCTCCCACATAATTAGGCTCCTACAAAATCCCATTAGTCAAATAAGGGATTAGCCCAGAGTCCTGGGTCCTGGCTGAGTTTGGGCAGGTGATGTGGGAGCAGGAGGCTGGGAGCTCTTCATCTTGGGGTATTTGAATTTGATTTATTTTGTTCCATTCCTTATTAAGGGACCTGGGCTGGCTCTATCTGGAGAAGAGAAGGTTTTCACAGAATCACACGGTTGGAAAAGACCTTGAAGATCATCAATCCAACCATTCCTTTCCTGTGCTAAACCAGATCCCTGAGCACCTCATCTCCCCATCTGTTAAACACAGCCAGGGGTGGGGACTCAGCCCCCTCCCTGGGCAGCCTGTGCCAGGCCCTGACCTTGTCTCAGGCCCTGACCCTGCTCCAGTCCCATCCCAGGCCCTGACCCTGCTCCAGGCCCCTATTCCAGGCCCTGACCCTGCTCCAGGCCCCTGTTCCACAGCCCCACAACTCTGCCAGGGAAGAACTTTCCCCTCCCATCTGAGCTGACCCTGCCCTGGGGCAGCTTGAGCCCATTGCCCCTTGGCCCATCTCCTGTCCCCTGGCTGAAGAGACCATCGCCCACCTCTCTGCACACCCCTGGCAGAGCAGGGGAGGTGGGCAGAAGGTCTCCCCTCAGCCTCCTCTTCTCCAGGCTCAACACCCCCAGCTCCCTCAGCTGCTCCTCAGAGGATTTGCCCTCCAGCCCCTTCCCCAGCCTGGTTGCCCTTCTCTGCACTCGCTCCAGGACCTCCATGTCCTTCTGATGCTGAGGAGCCCAGAACTGGACCCAGCACTCCAGCTGCAGCCTCCCCAGTGCCCAGCCCAGGGGCACAATCCCCTCCCCACACCTACTGGCCACACTGGGGCTGACACAAGCCATGATGCCATTGGCCTTCCTGGCCAGCTGGGCACACTGCTGCCTCATGGTCAGCCTGCAGTCACCCAACACCCCCAGGTCCTTCTCTGCCTGACAGCTCTCCAGCCAGTCTCCCCCAGCCTGTCGCTCTGCAGGGGGCTGTTCTGTCCCATGTGCAGCACTCTACCCTTGGCCTTGTTAAACCTCATCCCATTGGTCTCAGAGGACTGGTGCTTTTTGGCAAGGCACTGTGCAGAAAAAAAACCCACCCAGAGAGCTGTGTTGCAGCCACAGCTGATGGAGCTGTTGCTATAGAGATCTTGCCAAAAACAGCCACCAATCAGCTTCCACCACTGGTGTGATGCTGAGCTCTGCTCAGAGCCTGGGGAGCTGGTGAAATGATAACTAGTTGCCAGCTTTGCCCATAAAAACCCAGCGTTCCATCCTGCAGGGAACGGTGGATTCGCGGCCGTGGTGCCGCCTATTATTTCCCTGATTCTTTCTCAAAGCACATGTGCTATTTCCAACCTTCCTCCTTGTCCCACCACATATAGAATCAGAGCCTGGTCTGGGTTGGAAGGGACCCCAAGGGTCACAGAGCTCCAACCCCCCTGCCACAGACAGGGACACCAACCTCAGGCCTGGAGCTACACAAGGTTGCCCAGGGCCCCATCCAACCTGGCCTTGAATACCCCCAGACACGGGGCACCCACCCCCTCTCTGGGCAGCCTGTTCCAGCCCCTCACCACTCTCTCTGCAAAGAACTTCCCCATAAGATCTCCTCTAACCCTTCCCTCCTCCAGCTTCACTCCATCCCCCTTGTCCTGCCATTCTCTCCCCTTGGAACAAGCTGATTCCCCTCCTGTTTCTCTGCTCCCTTCAGGGACTGGCAGGCTGCAATGAGGTCCCCCCACAGCCTTCTCTTCTCCAGGCTGACCCAGCCCAGCTCCTTCAGCTTCTCTTCACAGGGGAGGTGAGGTCCCTGGAGGTGTGCTCCAGGCAGAGCTGTCACTTGGTTTCCTGTCACTCTGCCTCCTCCTTGGATCTACAAGCTTGCTGAGGGATGGAGTGCACCCTGAGCAAGTTTGCTGAGTGGTGGGTCAGCATGCCAGAGGGATGGGATGTCACCCAGATGGACAGGATGTCATCCAGAGGGACCTGGACCACCTAGAGAGGTCCTAGAGAGGATTAGCTGCCTGTAGTTAAGCTGTTGCCTAAATCTGAGCCAACTCTCCCCAAATAACCAACCCCTGGCCTGACAGGGAAACAGGGCAATTCTGAAGCTCCTCTTGGCTTTGTATGCTGGATGATGTCTCAGCATTCCAGCCTGCTCCTGACAGGCCCCTCAGCTTCTCACAGGGGTTCTGCTCCACACCAGGTTCCATCTTTCCTCAGGAAAACAAACAGGGAAAGGAAAAGGAGACCAGTTTTATTTATTGGCAAACCCAAGGTTTAAATCTTAGCTTTACAATCACAGAATCACAGAGTTGTAGGGGTTGGAAGGGACCTCCAGAGATCATGGGGTCCAACCCCCCTGCCAAAGCAGCTCCCCAGCTCATACTGCACAGATAGGTGTCCAGATGGGTCTTGAATATCTCCAGAGAAGGAGACTCCACCACCTCCCTGGGCAGCCTGGCCCAGGGCTCTCTCACCCTCACTGGGGAAAAGTTCTTCCCCATGTTGGTGCAGAACTCCCTGTGCTCCAACTTGCAGCCATTGCCCCTTGTCCTGTCCCCACAGACACTGAAAAGGGGCTGGCTGATTCCCCCTGCATCCCCTGCTTCAGATAATTATAGACTTTAATTAGGTTCCCCCTCAGTCTTCTCTTCTCCAGGCTGAACAGCCCCAGCTCACTCAGCCTTTCCTCCCAGGGGAGATGCTCCAGGCCCTTCAGCATCTCCTCAGCCTCCTCTGGACTCTCTCCAGGAGATCCCTGGCTTTTCTATCCCAGGGAGCCCAGCACTGGACACAACACTCCAGCTGGGGCCTGGCCAGGGCAGAGCAGAGGGGGAGGATCCCCTCCTGTCACCTGCTGCCCACACTCCTCCTGATGCCCCCCAGGATCCCCTTGTCTCTCTCAGCCCCCAGGGCACACTGCTGGCTCATGGCCACCCTGTCACCCACCAGCACCCCCAGGTCCTTCTCCACAGAGCTCCTCTCCAGCAGCTCACCCCCAGCCTGTCCTGATTCCAGCAGTTCTTCCTCCCCAGGTGCCAGACTCTCCCCTTGCTTGTGTTGAACCCCATCTGGTTTCTCCCTGCCCAGCTCTCCAGCCTGGCCAGGTCTCTGGATGGCAGCACAGTGTTCCTCACTGTGAGGCTCAACGTCTTCAGTCCAACCAGGATGGGGTGCTGCTCCTTCATCAGCCCCTCTTCCACCTCTTGGGGACATGGACCCTCACTGCATAAGCAATTCCCTTCCCTCACTTTGTCCCATGCAGGTTGGTGGCATCTTTGACCCTTGTCACCATGGAGACATCCCAGCTTCAGGCTGAGGCACCTTCAGCAAACATAAAATGACATGCAGTGTCACAGCCTGTTGGCTCTGAGCTCTTGATGACAACACACATGTCATCCTCACCTTTGTGCTTCATCACCTCCACAGTGAACTCTGGCATAGCCCTTGGCAGCTCCCTAACCACCCTCACACTGAGCATCCCTGTTTCCAGGCAGGGTCTAGTCTGGGCACCAGCTACTTCATGTTGTGGCCTCAAGACAAACTAGGATGCTACATGCTGTATTGGAGATGGCTTTTGGTTCTGAGGAGCATCTTTTAAGTGCCCACTTACCCCCAAAATCTCCCCTTGAAGGTGAAAGGAGCCTACCTGCCTGGAGGTGTGGGGATGCCTGGCCCATCCTGACCATGGCAACCAGTAGCACTGGGCCAGGCTGCCCAGCGAGGTTGTGGAGTCTCCATCTATGGGGACATCCAAACCACATGCTCCTGGATGCTGTCCTGTGCAGCCTGCTCAAGGTGATCCTGCTCTAGCAGGGGAGATGATCTCCAGAGGTCCCTCCCAACCCCAGTTGTTCTGTGATTCCATGATCTCCATGCCTCAAACATCAGTATCCTGCAGAGCCAGAACTGGGGCTGCAAAACATCTTCCAGTTATCAGAGATGAAACAAAAGGTCTTTACTTGATGTTAGTGAACTTCAGGACCTGGGGGTGCTGGTGGGTGACAGGGTGGCCATGAGGCAGCAGTGTGCCCTGGGGGCTGAGAGAGACAATGGGATCCTGGGGGGCATCAGGAGGAGTGTGGGCAGCAGGTGACAGGAGGGGATCCTCCCCCTCTGCTCTGCCCTGCTCAGGCCCCAGCTGGAGTGTTGTGTCCAGGTCTGGGCTCCCTGGGATAGAAAAGCCAGGGATCTCCTGGAGAGAGTCCAGAGGAGGCTGAGGAGATGCTGAAGGGCCTGGAGCATCTCCCCTGGGAGGAAAGGCTGAGTGAGCTGGGGCTGTTCAGCCTGGAGAGAAGCAGCCTGAGAGGGGATCTGATCAATGGTTCTCACTAGCTGAAGGGTGGGACACAGGGGGACATGGGCAGCCTCTTCTCAGTGTCTGTGGGGACAGGACAAGGGGTGATGGGCTCAAGTTGGAGCACAGGGAGTTCCACCCCAATGTGGGGAAGAACTTCTTCCCAGTGAGGGTGAGGGAGCCCTGGGCCAGGCTGCCCAGGGGGGTGTGGAGTCTCCTTCTCTGGAGAGATTCCAGCCCCATCTGGATGTCTCCCTGTGTGCCTTGTCCTAGGGACCCTGCTTTGGCAGGGGGGTTGGACCTGATGCTCTCTGGAGGTCCCTTCCACCCCCTATGATTCTGTGATTCTGTGATTCAGCGTCCCTCAGCACCTTTCTCCTCCAGAACAGGTTATCTATGGAAGATTTTCCACCCTGATTTTCTCCTGCCTGTGATGCAATATTTCATTTCAATGCAAGCCAGACCTTCAGCTCCAGGAACACAGGTCAGCTGGCCAGGTCTTTTTTTAGCCTTGGCAGTAGTATGTGCTGTGACCTCATGGCATCTCTTTAGCTCAGAACTTGCTACAATCACTCCCAAAATAATAAGTGGGGACCTTCAGAGTGAAGAGGTGAATTCCTCCCCTGCAAGATGCAGAAGAGCAGAGGGGATATCCCAGATGTTACATTGGCTGTGTTCATCCTGACCTTGAAGCTTGCAGCTCCTGGTCTTGCAGATGGATGGGATTCTTCTCATCAACCTCATTTGCAGCTTCACTGGGAAGAGCTGATTGCCAGGATAACGAAGCCAAGTCTGACTCATCAGTACCTGATTGAGGAGCTGTGCCACCCACAGCATGCCAGCAGCAATGTTTGCTCTAGATCTGGCACAGCTGGTGGGATGGATTTGAAGCTCTTCAGTCAGTCTTGATCTTACCAATTTGCCTGGACCAGGCTTGGATCATGTTTCAACCAGACTTGTGGTTTTAATCCCTTTATCTCTGCAGAGAAGAGGAGTTGGCAGCCTAAGGAAACTTTTCTTTAAAGGTTATGAGGTGTTGATGTAGCTCAAGTCAACATGAGTATTGGAGAGCAAACCTTGTTAAGCTGTCTCATCCCATCAGCCTCATGGGCTTCCCCAGCTCCAGGGCATCTTTTGGAGCTCTGATTTCAAATTCAGAGTGGGATAATAAGTGCAAAAGGAGTTTTGCCAAGTCAAGGGTTGGACTGTATCGTGGTGGTGCATGAAATAATGAATTGGAAGGAGAATCCCCTTCCTTAGACTGGAATCAGGATCACACTAGGTTGGAAAAGACCTTTGAGATCATCAGGTCCAATCGTTCCTGTCCTGTGCTAAACCAGATCCCTGAGCACCTCATCTCCCCATCTCTTAAACAAACCCAGGGGTGGGGACACAGTCCCCTCCCTGGGCAGCCTGTGCCAGGCCCTGACCCTAACTCAGGCCCTGACCCTGCTCCAGGCCCATCCCAGGCCCTGACCCTGCTCCAGGCCCATCCCAGGCCCTGACCCTGCTCCAGGCCCTGACCCTGCTCCAGGCCCCTGTTCCACAGCCCCACAACTCTGCCAGGGAAGAACTTTCCCCTCCCATCTGAGCTGCCCCTGCCCTGGGGCAGCTTGAGCCCATTGCCCCTTGGCCCATCTCCTGTCCCCTGGCTGAAGAGACCATCGCCCACCTCTCTGCACCCTCCTGGCAGGGCAGGGGAGGTAGGGAGAAGGTCTCCCCTCAGCCTCCTCTTCTCCAGGCTCAACACCCCCAGCTCCCTCAGGTGCTCCTCAGAGGATTTGCCCTCCAGCGCCTTCCCCAGCCTGGTTGCCCTTCCCTGGACAACCAGCTCATTTCCCATTGAGGAGCAGACCTGGAGCTATGGATCTGGCTCCAGCACCAGCTAAAAGAGCTGATTCTTTCCTCTTGAGAAGTCCCTGAGCGTGGTGGGGGAGGAGGAGCGCTCATTCACGTGCACTCAAGAGGAAAGAAGGGATTAAGCAATTCAACAGTCATAATTTCAGGGCTCAGAAGCCTCATTAAAATTAACTTTGAAAGAGGTTTAATTTTATTGCCTCTTGCTTGAATAACATTTTTTTTTTTGAGGTCTGGCCCATTAAGAAGATTTGTTTCTTTTTCTTCTTCTCCTTCTTCTTCCGAAGCCAACATCTGATCTGAATTTTATGAACATAAGCCACTTAGTGTCTACATCTGGGGGGGGGGGGGAGGAGGATTTAGCACTCTTTCTTCCAAAAACCACTCCAAATGAAGTCCTTTCTCCAGATGTTTGCTGTTAAGTTTTGATGTGGAGCACATGTGGGATGATTTGCTCAGCGCCCCGTGTTCCCTCAACGAGACTGATTGTTTGCACGTTCCCACAGTGAAGGACTGTTAAGGCCTAAAGAAAAATAAAGGACCTTCCCTCCACCAATAGGAAATAGCCCACAAATCTGGGCTACTCAGAATCAGAAGGACATTGAGGTCCTGGAGTAAGGCCAGAGAAGGGCAACCAGGCTGGGGAAGGGGCTGGAGGGCAAATCCTCTGAGGAGCAGCTGAGGGAGCTGGGGGTGTTGAGCCTGGAGAAGAGGAGGCTGAGGGGAGACCTTCTCCCCATCCACCTCCCCTGCCCTGCCAGGAGGGTGCAGAGAGGTGGGAGATGGTCTCATCAGCCAGGGGACAGGAGATAGGTGATGGGTTATTCACCCCATGCAGCACTACAGGCTGGGGGAGACTGGCTGGAGAGCTGTGAGGCAGAGAAGGACCTGGGGGTGTTGGGTGGCTGCAGGCTGACCATGAGCCAGCAGTGTGCCCAGGGGGCCAGGAAGGCCACTGGCATCCTGGCTTGTGTCAGCCCCGGTGTGGCCAGTAGGTGTGGGGAGGGGATTGTGCCCCTGGGCTGGGCACTGGGGAGGCTGCAGCTGGAGTGCTGGGTCCAGTTCTGGGCTCCTCAGCATCAGAAGGACATTGAGGTCCTGGAGCGAGTGCAGAGAAGGGCAACCAGGCTGGGGAAGGGGCTGGAGGGCAAATCCTCTGAGGAGCAGGGGGGTTGGAGCTCTCTGATCCTTGGGGTCCCTTCCAACCCAGCCCAGTCTGTGATTCTATGATTCTATGATTCTATGATTCTATGATGTTATGATTCTATGACTCTATGACTCTATGTCTCTATGATTCTATGATTCCATGATCATCTTCCAACCAACCCATAAACAACACAAAACCTGATGCAAGGAGGTGGCTGTAGGTCTTAAATCCAGAATCCAGGCTGATGGGGCCTGGAAACCCATCTCTATGGATTCATCTTCATTAATCCTCAAGGGAAGGAGACTTTAATGAGGCCACATCATGGTCACCCTTGGTAACTCCTTCTTCACTCTTCCTGTATTGCAGTTCATCGCCGTCCGGAGTGTTTGAGAAGGAATATGACATTTATCGGGATTACAGTGCTGAAAGTCAACTCCTCCACTACAGGTAGCCCAAAATTTCCCTCTGGTACTGGGATTGGGGTCTTCAATGTGCCCACCATGGTGGTGAGGTGTGGGGGTGTGGTAGAACCGCTAGCACGTTGGTTGTCCCATGGGGACAGGGCAGTAACAGTGGTGGTTTCTTGGTGCTCTACTGATCCTCCTCCTCATCCCCTTCCCTGCTTGTGTTGGGTTTTTGTAGCTTTACAACCACCCTTAAATAAACCTTAAGATATATTTTGATGGGTCTTTGGAGCAGGGACCATCCATCCTCTTTATGCAGTGGATCTCTTTGGAGGGGCTCCAAACCATGTCCAGAAACTGGAGCAGGACAGGAGGACCACCAGGACTGTCTGGTGATGGGGTAACACCCCATCACAGCTCCTGGTCTGTGGGGTTTTATTGGGAAGGGGAAGGTCTCAGCTGGTTCTGCTGGTCCACTCCAATGCCTGCCTTACCTCATAACCTCAGCAAGCATCAGGAGCAGGGATCTCCTGGGGCTGAGAGAGACAATGGGATCCAGGGGGCATCAAGAGGAGTGTGGGCAGCAGGTGACAGGAGGGGATCCTCCCCCTCTGCTCTGCCCTGCTCAGGCCCCAGCTGGAGTGTTGTGTCCAGGTCTGGGCTCCCTGGGATAGAAAAGCCAGGGATCTCCTGGAGAGAGTCCAGAGGAGGCTGAGGAGATGCTGAAGGGCCTGGAGCATCTCCCCTGGGAGGAAAGGCTGAGTGAGCTGGGGCTGTTCAGCCTGGAGAGAAGCAGCCTGAGAGGGGATCTGATCAATGGTTCTCACTAGCTGAAGGGTGGGACACAGGGGGACATGGGCAGCCTCTTCTCAGTGTCTGTGGGGACAGGACAAGGGGTGATGGGCTCAAGTTGGAGCACAGGGAGTTCCACCCCAATGTGGGGAAGAACTTCTTCCCAGTAAGGGTGAGGGAGCCCTGGGCCAGGCTGCCCAGGGGGGTGTGGAGTCTCCTTCTCTGGAGAGATTCCAGCCCCATCTGGATGTCTCCCTGTGTGCCCTGTCCTAGGGACCCTGCTTTGGCAGGGGGGTTGGACCCCATGATATCTGGAGGTCGCTTCCAACCCCAGTGATTCTGTGATTGTGTATGTGTATGGATTTAATCCATCTCCACAGCAAGCCTGGCAGATTTACTAGGCCACCTCCATAGAGGTGGAGAAGCCTCCTGAGAAATGAAGGCATCTCTTCCAGTCTGTGGGTCCAACTGCCTTTCTGAGTCTGTTGGTAAGAGAGATAGGAGCTTTCTGTTGCTTGGATCAGGATTTCAGGTGCTAGACTGAACGACCACCTCCATCTTTCATGGAATATCACAGAATCACAGAGTTGTAGGGGTTGGAAGGGACCTCAAGAGATCATGGGGTCCAACCCCCCTGCCAAAGCAGCTCCCCAGCTCATACTGCACAGGTAGGCATCCAGACAGGTCTTGAATATCTCCAGGGAAGGAGACTCCACACCCCCCTGGGCAGCCTGGCCCAGGGCTCCCTCACCCTCACTGGGAAGAAGTTCTTCCCCATGTTGGTGCAGAACTCCCTGTGCTCCAACTTGAGCCCATCACCCCTTGTCCTGTCCCCACAGACACTGAGAAGAGGCTGCCCATGGCCCCCTGTGTCCCACCCTTCAGCTAGTGAGAACCATTGATCAGATCCCCTCTCAGGCTGCTTCTCTCCAGGCTGAACAGCCCCAGCTCACTCAGCCTTTCCTCCCAGGGGAGATGCTCCAGGCCCTTCAGCATCTCCTCAGCCTCCTCTGGACTCTCTCCAGGAGATCCCTGGCTTTTCTATCCCAGGGAGCCCAGCACTGGACACAACAGTGACCTGCTGCCCACACTCCTCCTGATGCCCCCCAGGATCCCATTGTCTCTCTCAGCCCCCAGGGCACACTGCTGGCTCATGGCCACCCTGTCACCCACCAGCACCCCCAGGTCCTTCTCCACAGAGCTCCTCTCCAGCAGCTCACCCCCAGCCTGTCCTGATTCCAGCAGTTCTTCCTCCCCAGATGCCAGACTCTCCCCTTGCTTGTGTTGAACCCCATCTGGTTTCTCCCTGCCCAGCTCTCCAGCCTGGCCAGGTCTCTCTGGATGGCAGTGCAGTGTTCCTGTGTGTCAGCCACCCCTCCCAGCTTTGGATCATATGGTGCCCAGTTTTGGGCTCCTCAGCTCCAGAAGGACACAGAACTCCTTGAAAGAGCCCAGCACAGGGTGACCAAGATGATGGAGGGAGTGGAACCCCTTCCTGATGAGGAGGAGCTGAGGGAACTGGGGCTGTTCAGCCTGGAGAAGATGAGGCTGAGGGGTGACCTTACTAATGAGGGGTTGGGTGCCCCATCCCTGGGGGTGTTCAAGGCCAGGTTGGATGGGGCCCTGGGCAACCTTGTGTAGCTCCAGGGCTGGAGGTTGGTGTCCCTGCCTGTGGCAGGGGGGTTGGAGCTCTGTGATCCTTGGAGTCCCTTCCAACCCAGACCAGGCTGGGATTCTATGATCCCATCTCAATGCTGGGTGGATGCAGTTCCTGATCTGTTGGCAGCTGAGACAAGCAACCACGTGGGTTTTGGGGACAGTAGTCCCCACCCACCAGCTGGCTGATGCCTGTGGCCACCCAAGCAATTAAAAGATTAAATTTCACTGTGATTAGCACACATGACCTGTTTGCATCAGCATGTGCTTTGCTGTAGGAGATGTCTCCATCCTCCCAACCCCAACATCACCTCCTGTAAAAAACCCACAGACAGCCCTTGCCACCCTTCCCTCCCCCCTCACCAGTCCATTCCAGCCAGGAAGCTAATTAGCAGCTTTGCTTAATTAGCTGAGAGTGGACTTCCTTCTGGAAGAATGAGTCTCAAATGCCCTCTGTCTGGGGGCTGCCAATGAGATGGAGCTGAGAGCTGGCACAGCCTGGGGTGGGAAGAGGATGAGGAGGGGGCTTTAACCATGTGAGGACCACACACAGAAGCTGAAATCAAAGCTCATTGGTCCTACCTCATGATGGCAGGGATGATTTCATGCTAATGAGGTTCATTTTAAGGAGAAGGATCCATGGTACATTCTAGAAATCACCCTGCATAAAAGGCACCTTGGTTTCACCTTCTCCAAAGCTTAGTTGGCAGCTCTTCTTTGGATGGACCAAGGCTGGGCAGATCACAGAGGGTGGGTGCAATGGGTGTTGCTTGAGGGACAATGGTAGGCAGCACCCATGGCACAGAGGAGGAGGCCACCTTGAAGCCAAACCACTTCAGCAAGGCTTTCCATCCTGTCTCCCATGACATCCTGATAGCAAAGCTGAGAGAGCATGGGATAGAGGAGTGGACAGGGAGGTGGGTGGAGAACTGGCTGTCAGACCCTCAGAGGGTCATGATCTTCCAACCCAGCCCATTCTATGATCTTCACTTTGCTCCTCTGAAGTTGTCTCCTCCCCCAGCAAGCTCTGCTCCTGTGACCCTCTTTGTTCCACACTGCTGATCAGGTGGGTGTCACATACCACGTGCTGGTGGTCAGGGCTTTGTGACCACACCAAAGGTGCTGGAGCTGCCTGGTGGAGGGAAACACAGGCTGTGGGACATGGAGAGCATCAACAAAGCATTGATCCAGGGCAGCCAGTATGGCTTCACCAAGGGAAGGTCGTGCCTCACCAGTCTGGTGGCTTTCTATGATGGAGTGACAGCATCAGGAGATAAAGGGAAGGTGACTGATGTCATCTACCTGGGCCTTTGACGCAGCCCCCCACCACATCCTTCTCTCTAAACTGGAGAGATGTGGATTTGATGGGTGGACCATCCAGTGGAGAAGAAACTGGTTAATAGACCAGAGCCAAAGGGTGGTGTCAATGGGTCTGTGTCCAGGTGGAGGCCGGTGACAAGCGGTGTCCCCCAGGGGTCTGTCTGGGGGCTGGTTCTCTGGAACATCTTTATCAGTGACATGGGTGATGGGATTGAGGCACCCTCAGCAGGTTTGGGGTGACACCGAGCTGAGTGGTGTGTTGACACCCTAGAAGGAAAGGAGCCATCCAGAGGGGTCTGGACAGGCTGGAAAGGTGGGGCTGGGGGAACCTGGTGAGGTTCAACACTGCCAAGTGTGAGGTGTTGTACTGGGGCTGGAGGAATCCCAGCCCTAGATCCAGCCTGGGAGAAGAGCTCCTGGAGAGCAGCCCTGCTGAGAAGGACCTGGGGGTCATGGGGGGTGAGGAACTTCCCATGAGCCAGCAGTGTGCTCTTGCAGCTGGGAAGGGCGATGGGATCCTGGGCTCCATCAGCAGAGGGGTGGCAGCAGGGACAGGGAGGGGATTGTCCCTCTCTGCTCTGCCCTCCTGAGGCCCCAGCTGGATCCTGTGTCCAGAGCTGGGGCCCCAGGACAAGAAAGATGGGGAACTGTTGGAGAGGGGTCAGAGGAGCCACGGAGATGCTCAGAGGGCTGGAGCAGCTCCCCTCTGGAGAGAGGCTGAGGGAGCTGGGCTGGGTCAGCCTGGAGAAGAGAAGGCTGTGGGGGGACCTCATTGCAGCCTGCCAGTCCCTGAAGGGAGCAGAGAAACAGGAGGGGAATCAGCTTGTTCCAAGGGGAGAGAATGGCAGGACAAGGGGGATGGAGTGAAGCTGGAGGAGGGAAGGGTTAGAGGAGATCTTAGAGGGAAGTTCTTTGCAGAGAGAGTGGGGAGGGGCTGGAACAGGCTGCCCAGAGAGGGGGTGGGTGCCCCATCCCTGGAGGTGTTCAAGGCCAGTTTGGCTGGGGCCCTGGGCAACCTTGTGTAGCTCCAGGCCTGAGGTTGGTGTCCCTGCCTGTGGCAGGGGGTTGGAACTCTGTGATCCTTGGGGTCCCTTCCAAGCCAGACCAGTCCATGATTCTATGATTCTATGATAACCCTCTTCTCTTCTGCTCCTTGGAGGTTCATCACTTGGGGACTTCTTAAGTACAGAAGAACCAGACCCAAAATGTGCCCCAGTCCCAACTGTAGGTTCCTCTGCTCCAAGAGAGGGTGAGAAACCTGCTCACTTGAGTATGTGGTGTCCAACTCTTAGGGAGGACACCTCCCCTTGGGCCTGACTGTGCTGTTTGTCCTGTAACTCTTAGGTCAGATGTGGAAGGAGAGATGGTCAGTGGACTGTCTTCCAGCAGTGGAGCAGCTGGAATAGCTCCTTAGGGTCTGGGCTGTGAGTCCCTGCCTGTCCACCCCTTCTTTCTGCTCCCTCTTTTCTGTCTCTGGTAGAGTGGTGGGATGTCCAACCCATGAGCAAGGAGCAAAGTGTCCTGTTCCTGCTGGGAACATCATGGGAGAGGAGAACTTCATCAGCAGGGGATCCTTCTAACCCTTTGGACATGATCTTCTTCAATTAGTCCCAGACCTTCTCAGCCAGGAGATTTAAAAACATCTTTGATCTTCTCATGATTTTCCACTTCTCATGGTCAGCAGGAGTCACTTCATGGCTGGCTGGCTAGCAAAGCAAGTATGGGAGTGAGGAGAGAATTGGGGTGGGCTTCCAAAAGACCTGGCATCATGTGTCCCATCAGGCACCTGAAGTTTAGGAGGTGGTTGTGGGTCAGTCCTGGGTGACCTCTGCTTAGAGACATGGCTGCAGTTGGCCAACTTTTTATGGTTCTCTCCACCTCTTGGTTCTCACACAGGTTGGGTGCTCCAGATGTTCCTAAATTCATTCTCTAACCATGGGAGAGAATGAATTTCAGTCTCCAACCCTTGCACTGGCCATGTTCAGCCCTTCTCCAGCTGGGCACAACTGGTTCTTGGTGCCTTCACGTGGGTGCAGGGAACTGGTTTAGTTTCTACTGTTGGGAAAGAGGTTTGGGAAGCCAAGTACCAAAGTCAGGACACTTGTAGGAGCTTGGAAGAAGCCTGAGGCAGAGACCAGGAGCCACCACACCACACTCTGAGTGTGGTTCCTACCACTAGATGTGTGGAAAAAACTACAACCACCACACTGGGGAAATGAAGGTCTCCAACCCTTTCTGGTTGACCCTCATGAATTCATTCCAGCTTCTCCTGGAGCCATCATGGGGACAGGAGCTCAGCATCTCATTGACAATGAATATCTTCATTGACACCTTGATGAGGGAACAGCACCCACCCTGAGCAAGTACCTGATGATCCAAAGCTGGGAGGGGTGGCTGACACCCAGGACACTGTGCTGCCATCCGGAGAGACCTGGCCAGGCTGGAGAGCTGGGCA
Organism: Laterallus jamaicensis coturniculus; assembly: GCA_022605575.1. Taxonomy (NCBI): domain Eukaryota; kingdom Metazoa; phylum Chordata; class Aves; order Gruiformes; family Rallidae; genus Laterallus; species Laterallus jamaicensis. The sequence goes on along the minus strand of JAKCOX010000224.1, from coordinate 48,909 downwards.
GGGAGAAACCAGATGGGGTTCAACACAAGCAAGGGGAGAGTCTGGCACCTGGGGAGGAAGAACTGCTGGAATCAGGACAGGCTGGGGGTGAGCTGCTGGAGAGGAGCTCTGTGGAGAAGGACCTGGGGGTGCTGGGGGGTGACAGGGTGGCCATGAGGCAGCAGTGTGCCCTGGGGCTGAGAGAGACAATGGGATCCTGGGGGCATCAGGAGGAGTGTGGGCAGCAGGTCACAGGAGGGGATCCTCCCCCTCTGCTCTGCCCTGCTCAGGCCCCAGCTGGAGTGTTGTGTCCAGGTCTGGGCTCCCTGGGATAGAAAAGCCAGGGATCTCCTGGAGAGAGTCCAGAGAAGGGCTACAAAGATGATTAGGGGCCTGGAGCATCTCCCCTGGGAGGAAAGGCTGAGTAAGTTGGGACTCTTCAGTCTGGAGAAGACTAAGGGGGGACCTAATTAATGTCTATAATTATCTTGAGCAGGGGATGCAGGGGGAATTCAGTGTCTGTGGGGACAGGACAAGGGGCAATGGCTGCAAGTTGGAGCACAGGATGTTCTGCACCAACATGGGGAAGAACTTTTCCCCAGTGAGGGTGAGGGAGCCCTGGGCCAGGCTGCCCAGGGGGTGTGGAGTCTCCTTCTCTGGAGAGATTCAAGACCCATCTGGACACCGACCTGTGCAGTATGAGCTGGGGAGCTGCTTTGGCAGGGGGGTTGGACCCCATGATCTCTGGAGGTCCCTTCCAACCCCTACAGTTCTATGATTCTATGATCTCTGGGATGAAGCTGGCTTTCACCACTGGTGTCAATTTTAGCAGAGGCAGCTGTGAGGCCACATTCCTCTTCCCACCATGACAAGTGGCTCCAGTATGCCCACACACAGTTGTTGGCCCAGAAGGCACCTGCCCTGCAGAAAGCAGCTTGGTGGCTTTCCCAGCTGTCCCACACATGCTGCTGCCAGCTTCTCATGGTTTAACCCAGCTAAAACACCCACACAGCTGTTGGGTCAGTGTCTCCCCTCTCCCCTACAAGCAGGGTCAGAGTGAGAGTTGGGGGGAGGAGGAGGAAGTCAAACTCATAGGTTGAGATGAAGGCAGCTTCATATGGCAAGAAAGGAAGGGAACAATAATCATTATAAAAGTTAATGATGAAAATGATGAAAGAATATGCAAAACAAAGGGTGTACAGCACAGACATATTGACAGCCTGGGAGAAGAGCTCCTGGAGAGCAGCCCTGCTGAGAAGGACCTGGGGGTCCTGGGGGGTGAGGAACTTCCCATGAGCCAGCAGTGTGCTCTTGCAGCTGGGAAGGGCGATGGGATCCTGGGCTCCATCAGCAGAGGGGTGGCAGCAGGGACAGGGAGGGGATTGTCCCTCTATTCTCTGCCCTCCTGAGGCCCCAGCTGGAGTCCTGTGTCCAGAGCTGGGGCCCCAAGACTGGTCTGAATTGGAAGGGTCCCCAAGGATCACAGAGCACCAACCCCCCTGCCACAGGCAGGGACACCAACCTCCAGGCCTGGAGCTACACAAGGTTGCCCAGGGCCCCAGCCAACCTGGCCTTGAACACCTCCAGGGATGGATGGGGCACCCACCCCCTCTCTGGGCAGCCTGTTCCAGCCCCTCACCACTCTCTCTGCAAAGAACTTCCCTCTAAGATCTCCTCTCACCCTTCCCTCCTCCAGCTTCACTCCATCCCCCTTGTCCTGCCATTCTCTCCCCTTGGAACAAGCTGATTCCCCTCCTGTTTCTCTGCTCCCTTCAGGGACTGGCAGGTTGCAATGAGGTCCCCCCACAGCCTTCTCTTCTCCAGGCTGACCCAGCCCAGCTCCCTCAGCCTCTCTCCAGAGGGGAGCTGCTCCAGCCCTCTGAGCATCTCCGTGGCTCCTCTGACCCCTCTCCAACAGTTCCCCATCTTTCTTGTCCTGGGGCCCCAGCTCTGGACACAGGATCCAGCTGTGGCCTCAGGAGGGCAGAGCAGAGAGGGACAATCCCCTCCCTGTCCCTGCTGCCACCCCTCTGCTGATGGAGCCCAGGATCCCATCACCCTTCCCAGCTGCAACGATTCCAGTTGGAAATACGGAGAGGATGAAAGGCTTCGGCCTAGTGTGGAATCTGCTCAGGGATAGGTTTGAGCTAAAAAGTCACCCTTGGAGGAATTTGTAGTCATGCTTATGGAGACAAAGGAAGCAGATCTCCTGTTGATCTGCTATTTTAGGACCCAACACTTCTGGACTTCTTTGTATTTTGCAGCTAATTCCCTTTAAGGATAAAGGCTTCTCCGTGCGGCCTTCTCCGCCTCCCTCCTCCCCCCCCCCCCCCTTCCCAAGGAAAAGTCAAGTCTCCTCTTGTTCCAGTGACATTTGGGTTCCAGCAAACAGGCTATTTTGGGTGATTGGTTTAATCATGCATCTGGGATGGGAAGAGCAGCTCTGATTGCCTCCTGTGGATCTGGCCTTCAGCAGGCATCCGTGTCCTCCATGCGCGGTGGCTGGCGTGCCTCAGCTGCCAGGACTTGGCAGAGCCTGAACATGGGCTTCCTTCTGGTTGGTTCTTAATGAGACTAATCCCAGAGGGGGGCTTGCTGGAGACCCACTGGCCACCTTGGCTTGTCCCCTTGTAGCTTGAGAGCTTGCTGACTGCAAACCAAGAGGACATGGTGAGTGCTGTGGCCAGGTATGGAAGTTGACCAAAGCCAATGCAGATCTTCAGCGAGGTGAAGCTGGCCATCAGCAATGAGTTACCAACCCAGGGCTCACCAGGAGCAACCATCCAAGCTCATTTCACTGTTTGCCTATTAGCTACAGCCTCCAAAACCCCTTTGCTATGGATTTGTGGCCTCTAAGGCCATGCTGGACAGGGAGAAGCCAGGTGGGGTTCAACACAAGCAAGGGGAGAGTCTGGCACCTGGGGAGGAAGAACTGCTGGAATCAGGACAGGCTGGGGGTGAGCTGCTGGAGAGGAGCTCTGTGGAGAAGGACCTGGGGGTGCTGGTGGGTGACAGGGTGGCCATGAGCCAGCAGTGTGCCCAGGGGGCTGAGAGAGACAATGGGATCCTGGGGGGCATCAGGAGGAGTGTGGGCAGCAGGTCACAGGAGGGGATCCTCCCCCTCTGCTCTGCCCTGGCCAGGCCCCAGCTGGAGTGTTGTGTCCAGTGCTGGGCTCCCTGGGATAGAAAAGCCAGGGATCTCCTGGAGAGAGTCCAGAGGAGGCTGAGGAGATGATGAAGGGCCTGGAGCATCTATCCTGGGAGGAAAGGCTGAGTGAGCTGGGGCTGTTCAGCCTGGAGAGAAGCAGCCTGAGAGGGGATCTGATCAATGGTTCTCACTAGCTGAAGGGTGGGACACAGGGGGACATGGGCAGCCTCTTCTCAATGTCTGTGGGGACAGGACAAGGGGTGATGGGCTCAAGTTGGAGCACAGGGAGTTCCACCCCAATGTGGGGAAGAACTTCTTCCCAGTGAGGGTGAGGGAGCCCTGGGCCAGGCTGCCCAGGGGGGTGTGGAGTCTCCTTCTCTGGAGAGATTCCAGCCCCATCTGGATGTCTCCCTGTGTGCCCTGTCCTAGGGACCCTGCTTTGGCAGGGGGGTTGGACCTGATGCTCTCTGGAGGTCCTTTCCAACCCCTGTGATTCTGTGAGTCTGTGATTCTGTCTGCAGACTGGCCTCATCCACCCAGCATGCTTCACTCAGCAGGAAGTTCAGAATCTCCTATTTCACTAGAAAAAAGGGGGTTTCATGGAGGGTTTCATCATCTCAGTGGTGTCCCAGAGCCCTGCTCTCCCCCTTCCTCTGCAGAAAGAGTGGCTGAAAGACTCTGTTGAATGGGGTGATGGGGCCCGGGAAGGCTCGTTATCTCCCTCTTGTCTTGATTCCGCTTCCACTGCTGCTAATTAGAGCGGATGCCATGGGAGCAGCTTTTTTTTTACTCAGAGAGAGGAGGATTGAGCAGCTCTCAGACAGCATCAGGGAGATGGTTCACGTAGAGATTTGGTGGTGAGGGCCTGGAGCTAAAAATGATCTGGTAGCGCCATCCAGAGACAAGGGATCTGAGAAGCCCTGAACATGAGGACGCCTCTGCTCTGCCTTGGGGAGGTCTCACTGGGAATAGTGTGTGTGGGGCTGGGATCCCCAGGGCAGGAAGGACAGGGAGATCCTGGAAAGGGGACAGCAAAAGGCTATGGAGATGCTGAGGGGACTAGAACATCTCTCTGATGAAGAGAGGCTGAGGGACTTGGGATTAGAGGAGACTGAGGGGGGATCTTCTCAATGCTGATAAATCCTTGAGGGGTGGGCTCAGGAGGATGGGTCAGTCTGTGTTCAGGGGTGCCCAGGGACAGGACAAGAGGTGATGGGCACAAGCTGGAGCAGAGGAAGTCCTACCTAACCCTGAGGAGGAACTTCTTTGCTGGGAGGGTGGTAGAGCTCTGGACCAGGCTGCCCAGAGATGTTGTGGAGTCTCCATCTCTGGAGACATCCAAACCCCCTGATCCTGGATGCTGCCTTGTGCATCCTGCTCAAGGTGATCCTGCTCTGGCAGGGGGGTTGAACTGGATGATCTCCAGACATCCCTTCCAATGCCCCACCAGTCCAAGGGGGACATAAGACCACCAGATGTGTAGATGAAGAGGGGAACAGGGATTGCAAGCATAGTAGAAGGGTTGGAGAAGGGTTAGTAGAAGGGTTGGAGGAGGGTTAGTAGAAGGGTTGGAGAAGGGTTAGTAGAAGGTTTGGAGGAGGGTTAGTAGAAGGGTTGGAGGAGGGTTAGTAGAAGGGTTGGAGAAGGGTTAGTAGAAGGGTTGGAGAAGGGTTAGTAGAAGGTTTGGAGGAGGGTTAGTAGAAGGGTTGGAGGAGGGTTAGTAGAAGGGTTGGAGAAGGGTTAGTAGAAGGGTTGGAGGAGGGTTAGTAGAAGGGTTGGAGAAGGGTTAGTAGAAGGTTTGGAGGAGGATTAGTAGAAGGGTTGGAGGAGGGTTAGTAGAAGGGTTGGAGAAACCATAGTGGGGTTGCAGGAACACCTACAGCGACCCCTTATCTCATAAAAGCTCCAATCAATGAGTGTTTGAGCAGGAATAAGGGATGGGGGATTTCAGCCTGTCGTCCCATCCACTAATTTAATTATAAATTAGGAGGGTTTTTATTAAAAAGTTGAGTTTTCTGGTGGCTTCTGCACAATCCTTGAGGCTGGATGGGAAAATTTAGGAGGGTTAATCAGAGGCTTCACTCTGCAGCCCTCAGCTTGCTGCGGAGAGCGGGCGGGCTCTTCCCAGCTTCCCACCTTTTTGCCTGTACTTGCAGGATGGTATTTGTGTTGCCAGAGTGGTGTCAGGCAGCGTGCCAGGTACAGGGAGGTTTTTGTACCGTCAGCTCATCATTGACCCCAGGGTTTCACAGCAGGATGCAGCGGGATGCGCTCAGCGCCGCGGATACCCATCCCCGGCGGTACCCAGCTGGGAAGAAGAAGGAAGAGGGGGGAGTTTGGGGGGGGGGAAGGTTTGTACTGCATCCTTCATCCCCCCCCCATCCCTGGGGAATTGCAGTTGATCCAGTTTGGGAATCAGAAAGACTTTAAGCTCCCAGGAAGGTGATGAAAAGTCCTGGGGAGGAGATGCACCCACTATCCACAGCCAGAGGAGGAAGGTGAGGAAGAGCGAGGGGACGGTGGGGAACGGGGTGGGATCCCATGCTTTTCCACTGATTGCTAGCCCTGATACATCCACAGGACATTGGCAACCAAGAGATTTGAATTAATCATGCAAATTAACAGCTTTCATTCCCCCCAAGAGAGGGGAAAACCCATTTAATCCTAGCTCTAAATTATAACCTTCATCTTCAAAGTCCAAATAACGCTGGCACAAGCGAAAGTAGCTTGGAAAAAAAAAACCAACCCTGCATTTAGGCAGGTTTTTGTGAATATTTGTGCTCTTACATCTGTGTTGTGGGGTTGTTTAGTGCAAAGCCAGGCTGGTGCTGTTAAAATAATTGCTCTTAAGCCCAGCCATGACCTGTGATTTATTCTCTGGTCCCGCGTTGATTTAATGTAGATGCTGATCCGCCGCGGTATTAAAAAAATGAAGATTAAAAAAAAAAAAACCAAACCAAAAAACCATTTATTTTGATTGTCACAGATGTTTTTTTAGGGGAAATAGAGCTGTGGATGGGCTTAATTATGAAAAAAAAAAAATCATTATCTTTGAGTGCCTGGGATGCTGTCTACCTACCTGCAGCGGAGACGCGGTGCAGGGGTTGAGGGTTGTTTACGTCTCTCCAGGAAAAGCATCTAGAAGGAAAGCAAGTCCTGGGTGAGGGAGGCTGGGGAATGTGCAAGGAGTGTGTAAGGAGTGTGTAAAGAGTGTGTAAGGAGTGTGCAAGGAGAATGCAAGGAGCCCAGCAGTGCAGAGACAGAGATTTCTCCTCTCACCCCTGCTGCTGACTTTTCCAAAGGTTGGGAGGAAGATGAAGGAGGGAGATTTAAAAGTATAAGTAGCTTTGAGGGGGGGGGGGAATCCTCCCCTAAATAAAAGAAATGTTTCAGTCCATGGAAATTATGCAAATTTGGGAAGAAATTGATTTCTCTGACAGAAGATTTGGAGGGATTTGGGAGAGTAGCTTGTGATGGAAATGTACTCCGAGTTGTAAGTATAAAAATACCTCTCCTTTCCCAACAAGGAGACAAATAGCAACAGGGAAGCTGGTGCTGAGCCAGGGATAACAGAAATACTTTGAATTTCAGGAGGACCTCCTGTGCCAGGAGGGTGGCAAACCTCAACAGGGCTCCATCTCCTCCTCTCCTTGTGTTATTTCTTGGCGTAAGCACGCTCGGTTTAGCAGCTATTCTGTTAGTGGGCAGAGAATTCAGAGAATCATAGAACCCCAGACTGGGCTGGGTTGGAAGGGACCCCAAGGATCATAAAGCTCCAACCCCCCTGCCACAGGCAGGGCCACCAACCTCCAGGCCTGGAGCTACACAAGGTTGCCCAGGGCCCCATCATAGAATCATAGAATCCCAGACTGGTCTGGGTTGGAGGGGATCCCAAGGATCACACAGTTCCAATTCCGCTGTCACAGGCAGGGACACCAACCTCCAGGTCTGGAGCTACACAAGGTTGCCCAGGGCCCCATCCAACCTGGCCTTGAACACCCCCAGGGATGGGGCATCCACCCCCTCTCTGGGCAGCCTGTTCCAGCTCTGGACAGCCTGTTCCAGCACTACATCAGGTTGCTCAGAGCCCCATCCAACCTGACCTTGAATGTTTCTGGGGATGGGGCACCCACCCCCTCTCTGGGCAGCCTGTTCCAGCCCCTCACCACTCTCTCTGCAAAGAACTTCCCCCTAAGATCTCCTCTAACCCTTCCCTCCTCCAGCTTCACTCCATCCCCCTTGTCCTGCCATTCTCTCCCCTTGGAACAAGCTGATTCCCCTCCTGTTTCTCTGCTCCCTTCAGGGACTGGCAGGCTGCAATGAGGTCCCCCCACAGCCTTCTCTTCTCCAGGCTGACCCAGCCCAGCTCCCTCAGCCTCTCTCCAGAGGGGAGCTGCTCCAGCCCTCTGAGCATCTCCGTGGCTCCTCTGACCCCTCTCCAACAGTTCCCCATCTTTCTTGTCCTGGGGCCCCAGCTCTGGACACAGGATCCAGCTGGGGCCTCAGGAGGGCAGAGCAGAGAGGGACAATCCCCTCCCTGTCCCTGCTGCCACCCCTCTGCTGATGGAGCCCAGGATCCCATCGCCCTTCCCAGCTGCAAGAGCACACTGCCATAGGGGAGCTGCTCCAGCCCTCCATTGGTGTTCAGCAATAACCCTGGGCAGTAGGTTGGAGCTTTCAGGTTTATTGGTTGTCCTTAATTTGTGGTTTTGATTGAAAGCTCTACCTTGGTTGGGTGGTTTGATGGGCAGGGCTGTTGCTCTGGGGATTTTACTTCGTTTCCAGTCCTGCCAGATGCAGGCTGCTGGCTGGAATGTTAATGAGAGCTGCAAATCCAGGAGTTAAAAGGTGGTTTCATTGAGTTTGAGGTAAAACATCCAGCCTTAGGGTGGGTTCCTGTCTGGTTTGGGTGTGGTGGAGGAGCTGAAGTGTAGAATCATAGATGGTGTTGGCTGGAAAGGGACCTTCAAAGACCATCTAGTCCAACCTCCCTGCAGTGAGCAGGGACACCTTGAACTAGAGCAGGTTGCTCAGAGCTTCATCCACCCTGACCTTGAATGTCTCCAGGGATGGGGCCTCTACCACCACCTCTCTGGGAAACCTGGGCCAGTGTCTCACCACCCTCAGAGGGAAGAACTTCTTCCTAAGGCCTCATCTCACCCTGCCCTGCTCAAGTTTAACCATCACCCCTCATCCCATCACTCCATGCCCTTACAAACAGCCCTTCCCAGCTTTCCTGTAGGTCCTTCAGGGACTGGAAGGGGCTTGGAGGTCTCCCCAGAAGCAGCCTTCTCTTCTCCAGGTTGAACCAGCCCAACTCTTGTCAGTCTGTCTTCATAGGAGAAATGCTCCAGCCTTTAGATCATCCTCATGGCCTCCTCTGGACCTGCTCCAAGAGGTCCATGTCCTTCTTGTGCTGAAGGCTCCAGAGCTCCAGAGATGCAGGGGGGTCTCCCCAGAGCAGAGCAGAGGGGGATTGTCCCCTCTCTCAATCTGCTGGCCACACTTCTTGCTATGCCACCCCTGATGCCATTGACCTTCTGGGCTGCAAGTGCTTGTTGTTGGCTCATGTCCAGCTCTGCATCCATCAGTACCCCAAATCCTTTCCCACAGGGCTGCTCTCCATCATGTCCCCCCCCAGCCTGTGTTGGCAGCCAGGATTGTCCCACCCCAAATGCAGGACCTTCCACTTGTCCTTGTTCTACCTTGCGTGGTTCAGCCTCTCTATAGTTTGTCCAGATCCCACTGGATGACATCCTGTCCCTCTGGGTGACATCCCATCCCTCTGGGGGACATCCCATCCCTCTGGGGGACATCCCATCCCTCTGGATGACATCATAGAATCATAGAATGGCAAGGGTTGGAAGGGACCCCAAGGATCACAGAGCTCCAACCCCCCTGCCACAGGCAGGGCCACCAACCTCAGGCCTGGAGCTACACAAGGTTGCCCAGGGCCAGGGCCACATCCCATCCCTCTGGGTGACATCCCATCCCTCTGGGTGACATCCCATCCCTCTGGCATGTTCACCCACCACTCAGTTTGGTGTTATCTGCAAACATGCTGAGGCTGCAGTCGATCATAGTCACCTGGGTTGGAAGAGACCCTTAAGATCATCAAGTCCAACCACATCCTAACCCTGCCCAGCCCACCTCTAGATCATGTCCTTGAGGGGGTTGGACTCCAACATCTCTTGAGGTCCCTTCCAACCCCTACAATTCTGTGATTAAGGACTTCATCCACACACCTTTTCAATACCTCCAGGGATGATGACTCCACCACCTCCCTGGGCAGCCTGTTCCAATGTTTGACAACCCTTTCAGTCAAGAAATTCTTCCTGATATCTGACCTAAATCTCCCCAGGTGCAACTTCAAGGCATTCCCTCTCATCCTATCACTTGTCACCCAAGAGAAGACACCAACCCTGACCTCTCTGCAACCACCTTGCAGGTAGTTGTAGAGATCCCACTGACTATGTCATTGGTGAAGATACTAAACACCTGTCTTGGTTCTGACCAGGCCAGAGTCAACCTCCCCAAGCAGCCAGGACAGCTGAGCTGGGTTATCCTGGGCTGTTTTCCACACCACCTGACACCACTAACCTATAAAAAGGGCTGGTTGGGTAAGAGCAGGGGCTTGTTGTCTCCAGGGCAGTCTGAGTGTGGCTGGGGTGTTGGTTGGATGGTCCTTGCCATTGAGCAGCTCTCTCTCATCATCAGGTCAGTAAGATACTCTGTGTTAGCACTGGGTGTGAGTGGAACTGGCCATTATCACAGAATCCCAAGGCTGGAAAAGACCTTTAAGATCATCAAGTCCAACCAATCCCATCCTAAGCTAAACCAGATCCCTGAGCACCTCATCTCCCCATCTGTTAAAGATACCTGGGGGTGGGGACTCAGCCCCCTCCCTGGGAAGCCTGTGCCAGGCCCTGACCCTGTCTCAGGCCCTCACCCTGCTCCAGGCCCCTATTCCAGGCCCATCCCAGGCCCTGACCCTGCTCCAGGCCCCTGTTCCACAGCCCCACAACTCTGCCAGAGAAGAACTTTCCCCTCCCATCTGAGCTGACCCTGCCCTGGGGCAGCTTGAGCCCATTGCCCCTTGGCCCATCTCCTGTCCCCTGGCTGAAGAGACCATCGCCCACCTCTCTGCACCCTCCTGGCAGGGCAGGGGAGGTGGGGAGAAGGTCTCCCCTCAGCCTCCTCTTCTCCAGGCTCAACACCCCCAGCTCCCTCAGCTGCTCCTCAGAGGATTTGCCCTCCAGCCCCTTCCCCAGCCTGGTTGCCCTTCTCTGCACTCGCTCCAGGACCTCAATGTCCTTCTGATGCTGAGGAGCCCAGAACTGGACCCAGCACTCCAGCTGCAGCCTCCCCAGTGCCCAGCTCAGGGGCACAATCCCCTCCCCACACCTACTGGCCACACTGGGGCTGACACAAGCCAGGATGCCATTGGCCTTCCTGGCCACCTGGGCACACTGCTGCCTAATGGTCAGCCTGCAGTCACCCAACACCCCCAGGTCCTTCTCTGCCTGACAGCTCTCCAGCCAGTCTCCTCTCAGCCTGTAGCACTGCATGGAGTTGTTATGTTCTACATTCATGGTGATTTTTGTCAGTGAACTGTCCTCATCCCACCCCACGCAGGCTCTGTCTGTCTGTTTCTCCTCCAGGAGGGAGCGAGCAGCATGTGGTGCTCAGACACTGTCTGGGGCTGAATCACCACAGTCCTTTTTGATGCCCAGTGTGGGGCTTGAGGCATTTGAGATAAGGACACTAATTGGATGAGGGAATGGCCAGAACAGACTGAACACAGCTGGCTGGTGGAATAATTGTGGAGAATTTCTGTTGGGATGGGGATTTTAAGGATAATTCTTGTACCTGTGATTCACAGAGGTGGGAGGTGGAGTGTTGTGGTTTTGTGTAGCTGGGTTTTAATGGACAGTGAGGGTGCTGCTGAGATGGCTTCTACAAGAAGCAGCTGGAAGCTCTCTTCAGCCCCCAGAGAGTAGACATGGGCTGATTCAAGGCCAGAGTTGCTGCTGACCAGGGCTGAGCCCATCAGCGATGGTCACAGCACCTCTGGGAATCACATTTAGGAAGGGAAAAAACCCCAGGAAGGTGCGTTTTGCCCTCAAAGGAGGGAGTGAGAAGATGTAAGGAGCTGTGCAGGCACCAAGGGCACGGAAGAAGGAAGAGGGGGAAGAATGAGGCACTCCAGGTGGTGGAGAGAGCTATTCCCCTGCAGTTCTGCAGATGTCTTGCTGTGGGAGAACAACCACTCATCCCCATCATCCTCTGGCCTTTGTGGTCTGCCTGGTGTCACCTTGGTGCATCTGGAGGACTTTGGGGACACCTTCTATGTGTCCTGCTCTTTCTAACTGTAGCAAGACCAGAGTCACATGCCGAAGCAGGAGGAGGTGGGGTTGGATGACACCAAGGTGACACACTGACAAACAGCTTGCACCAGTCCTCCAGCTTTGTCAGGGCCACGTGTCACAGAGGCTTTCCAAGGTTGCTGGTATTTTTAGGGTGATGGCTATCAATCACTCAACCTCATCTCCAAAAACAACATTCCCATGGGCATGTCTGGAGTTTAAATTACTCATCTGTGTGTAAAGTATTAGTAGCCTGGGGAAGCATAATGGAACAGGGGAAAGCTGTGGATGTGTCTACCTGGACTTCAAGAAAGCCTTTGACATGGTTTCTCACATCATTCTGATTGAGAAACTGGCTGCTACTGGCCTGGACAGGTGGACCCTCTGCTGGGTTAAAAACTGGCTGGATGGGCAGGCCCAAAGGGTGGTGGGAAATGGAGCCAAATCCAGCTGGAGGCCAGTCACGAGTGGCTCAGGGCCCCAGGGTGGTCAGTGGCTCAGTCCTGGGTCCAGTTTTGTTCAATGTCCTTATCAATGAGCTGGATGAAGGGATTGGATGTTCCCTCAGGAATTTTGGACGTGACACCAAGCTAGGAGGAAGTGTTGATCTGCCTGAGGGTAGGGAGGCTCTTCAGAGGGATCTGGACAGGCTGGACTGCTGGGCTGAGACCAGTGGGATGAGGTTTAACAAGGCCAAGGGTAGAGTGCTGCACGTGGGACAGAACAACCCCATGCAGCTAACCATTAGGTGGTTGAGATCCCACAACCAGTCTGGAGGGACCAGGAGGGACCCAAATTCACTGAGCCCCAGCAGTTTCTGCTGTTCAGGCCATGCTGCTATGATTGTGGAGGGAGTTCTGGAAGTCTGGAAGGGCTCACTGGGTGGTTGAGATCCCACAGCCATTCTTGAGGGGCCCAAATTCACCATGTCCCAGCAGTTTCTGCTGTTCAGGTCATGCTGCTATGATTGTGGAGGGAGTTCTGGAAGTCTGGAAGGGCTTATTGAGTGGTTGAGATCCCACAGTCAGTCTGGAAGGACCAGGAGGGACCCAAATTCACCATGTCCCAGCAGTTTCTGCTGATCAGGACATGTTGCTATGATTGTGGAGGGAGTTTTGGAAGTCTGGAATGGCTCATTGAGTGGTTGAGATCCCACAGTCAGTCTGGAAGGACCAGGAGGGACCCAAATTCACCATGTCCCAGCAGTTTCTGCTGTTCAGGACATGATGCTACGATTGTGGAGGGAGTTTCAGAACTCTGGAATGGCTCAATGAGTGGTTGAGATCCAACAACCAGTCTGGAGGGACCAAATTCACTGAGCCCCAGTAGTTTCTGCTGTTCAGGACATGCTGCTGTGATTGTGGAGGGAGTTTTGGAAGTCTGGAAGGGCTCACTGGGTGGTTGAGATCCCACAGCCATTCTTGAGGGGCCCAAATTCACCATGTCCCAGCAGTTTCTGCTGTTCAGGTCATGCTGCTATGATTGTGGAGGGAGTTCTGGAAGTCTGGAAGGGCTCATTGAGTGGTTGAGATCCCACAGTCAGTCTGGAAGGACCAGGAGGGACCCAAATTCACCATGTCCCAGCAGTTTCTGCTGATCAGGACATGTTGCTATGATTGTGGAGGGTATTTGGGAAGTCTGGAAGGGCTTGATGAGTGGTTGAGATCCCTCAACCAGTCTGGAGGGACCAAATTCACTGAGCCCCAGTAGTTTCTGCTGTTCAGGACATACTGCTATGATTGTGGAGGGAGTTTGGGAAGTCTGGAAGGGCTTGATGAGTGGTTGAGATCCCACAACCAGTCTGGAGGGACCAGCAGGGACCCAAATTCACCATGCCCCAGCAGTTTCTGCTGTTCAGGATACCATGCTACAATTGTGGAGGGAGTTTTGGAAGTCTGGAAAGGCTCATTGAGTGGTTGAGATCCCACAGTCAGTCTGGAAGGACCAGGAGGGACCCAAATTCACCATGTCCCAGCAGTTTCTGCTGTTCAGGACATGATGCTACGATTGTGGAGGGAGTTTCAGAACTCTGGAATGGCTCAATGAGTGGTTGAGATCCAACAACCAGTCTGGAGGGACCAAATTCACTGAGCCCCAGTAGTTTCTGCTGTTCAGGACATGCTGCTGTGATTGTGGAGGGAGTTTTGGAAGTCTGGAAGGGCTCACTGGGTGGTTGAGATCCCACAACCATTCTTGAGGGGCCCAAATTCACCATGTCCCAGCAGTTTCTGCTGTTCAGGACATACTGCTGTGATTGTGGAGGGAGTTCTGGAAGTCTGGAAGGGCTTATTGAGTGGTTGAGATCCAACAACCAGTCTAGAGGGACCAGGAGGGACCCAAATTCATGCAGCTCTTCAATAGCAAGAAGCCAACAGAAGGCTCAGCTCCTTGAGAACTCAAAAAGCTGCTATGGAAAGGGAAGGAAGAAATTGTTCCTCATGTCTCCTGGAGTGAGGACAAAGTGGTGGGCAAGCAACAAGCAGGGTACCAGGAGGTGGTGGAGCCTCACACAGGGAAACATTTATAAAATAAATATAAAATTAAATAAAAATGCCTCTTTGTGGGTATTTTTCTGCAGAACTTGGTGGTTGGACTCACTCCACCTTTTTTTCTGAAGGACAGGAAGGACAAGTGGCTGTGGGATTGAAAAGAACAGAGAGAGGAATGAACTGGGAGTGCAGCCTGTGCTCCCAGATGTATCACAGTGTCTCCAGTATCTTCTGTGCTGTAGCACTCACTGAGGAGTTGACAACATGATGTGCTTTCCTCTTCCCTGGGGACAGCAAAGATCCCTCCTTTCAGCATCTCCATACAAACAAGCTCTGCTCTCCCTCTTGAGCATCCCCTGCATGGGTAGCATCTCTCAAGGACCCAAAATGTGGTTGGAAACCACCTTCTGGTTGGGGTGATCCATGTGCCACCTCATTGTGATGGGTTGTGAGGTAGCAGAAGAGCCTTTTCTTGCAGAGCATCCCCATCAGGGGCTGGGAAATCTTTTGGACAAGGTGGAAAGGACTGGAGAACAGCAAAGGTGGCATAGGGGAAAAGCAAAGCATGGTTTTAAGGAGATAGTGTGAGCTGGCCAGAGCTCATGATTCAACTTCCCTTGGAACAATGGGCCATGTTCCAACTTCAGGATGCTGTGGAGAAGATCTCCCTTGAGCTGTGCTTCCACAGAAGCAGGGGAGGAGGTTTGCTTCTTAATTAATGAGGTAACTTGGCATTTGGAGAGAAGCTTTGAGCTCTCACAGTCCAGGAGGTCCACTGAAAGTGGGAGGTGGTGAAAAGCATGCCTTGGGCAAGATGTCCAGAGGAAGCCACAAGGAGGATCCAAGGGCTGGAGCATTTCTCCTATGAAGACAAGGCTGGGAGAGGTGGGCTGGTTCAGCCTGGAGAAGAGAAGGCTGCTTCTGGGGAGACCTCCAAGCCCCTTCCAGTCCCTGAAGGACCTACAGAAAAGCTGGGAAGGGCTGTTTGTAAGGGCATGGAGTGATAGGATGAGAGGTGATGGGTTCAACTTGAGCAAGGCAGGGTGAGATGAGGCCTAAGGAAGAAGTTCTTCCCTCTGAGGGTGGTGAGACACTGGCCCAGGTTTCCCAGAGAGGTGGTGGAGGAGGCCCCATCCCTGGAGACATTCAAGGTCAGGGTGGATGAAGCTCTGAGCAGCCTGATCTAGTGAAGATGTCCCTGCTCACTGCAGGGAGGTTGGACTAGATGGTCTTTGAAGGTCCCTTGCCATCCAACACATCCAATGAGTCTATCATACTATGAGTTGGTCTCCACTGAGCCCTGCTCTGTTGAGCTCCTGGTGCACTCAGCACATCTTCCAGTTAAGCTTCCATCCCTGCTCACACCAGGACTCCTACAGAAGCTGCTGGTTGGGTGGAGATTTGGGGATGATTATTCTCCTCTTGCAATTAAGAAGGTCCCTGTTGGCACTTGTTGGATGGACAAGACCAGGCTCCATGTGGGTTTGGAGAACAAGCTCCTGGGTTTGGGGTGTTGCAGGTACAGGCTTTGGGAGTCACAGAGTCATAGAACTGTAGGGGTTGGAAGGGACCTTGAGAGATCATGGGGTCTAACCCCCCTGCCAAAGCAGCTCCCCAGCTCATACTGCACAGATAGGTGTCCAGATGGGGCTGGAATCTCTCCAGAGAAGGAGACTCCACACCCCCTGGGCAGCCTGTCCCAGGGCTCCCTCACCCTCACTGGGAAAAGGTTCCTCTGCATGTTGGTGTGGAACTTCCTGTGCTCCAATTTGCAGCCATTGCCCCTTGTCCTGTCTCCACAGACACTGAGAAGGGGCTGGCTGATTCCCCCTGTATCCCCTGCTTCAGATAATTATAGACATTAATTAGGTCCCCCCTTAGTCTTCTCTTCTCAAGGCTGAAGAGTCCCAACTTACTCAGCCTTTCCTCACAGGGGAGATGCCCCAGGCCCTTAATCACCTTTGTAGCCCTTCTCTGGACTCTCTCCAGGAGATCCCTGTCCTTTTTAAACCAAGGAGCCCAGACCTGGACACAACACTCCAGCTGGGGCCTGAGCAGGGCAGAGCAGAGGGGGAGGATCCCCTCCTGTCACCTGCTGCCCACACTCCTCCTGATGCCCCCCAGGATCCCATTGTCTCTCTCAGCCCCCAGGGCACACTGCTGCCTCATGGCCACCCTGTCACCCACCAGCACCCCCAGGTCCTTCTCCACAGAGCTCCTCTCCAGCAGCTCACCCCCAGCCTGTCCTGATTCCAGCAGTTCTTCCTCCCCAGGTGCCAGACTCTCCCCTTGCTTGTGTTGAACCCCATCTGGTTTCTCCCTGCCCAGCTCTCCAGCCTGGCCAGGTCTCTCTGGATGGCAGCACAGTGTCCTGGGTGTCAGCCACCCCTCCCAGCTTTGGATCATCAGGTACTTGCTGAGGCTGGGTGCTGTTCCCTCATCAAGGTGTCAATGAAGATATTAAACAGGACTGGACCCAACACTGAGCCCTGGGGAACACCACTGATTACAGGCTTCCAGTCAGACTCTGCTCCAATGTGTCTTAGTCACACAACACCAAGATGCTGTAGGATGTTCCACATTGAAAGACCTTCAGTGGAATCATGCAGGCCATTGTCACAAGGGATGTGAAGTGGCTGAGGGATGCAGTGAGCTTAAACATCAAAAAGAGGAAGCTCTGGGTGTCTACTACCACTATCCCAGCTCCTGCTTGCTTCTCCATGGCCATCACACACATCCTCACAGCTGTGATGAGATGCTCATCCCATCTGGGGATGGTCCTCAGGGGTTGTTTGTCCATGAAGGGGACAGAGAGCAGCTGCCTCTCTCACCCATCCTTTTGGAGACCAAGGTGTCCATGCATCCTGTGGGTTCAGGCAGTTGGCTGAGGTGCCCCTCCTTGCTCCAGGGTATCAGGAATTCATTTTGATGGTGCCAGATGTAGGCTTTGGGGTACAAGGCAATGGAGGTGATCACATTTCATGGGGCTGGGACATCTCTGCATGGGTTGGGGCTGTGTTTGGAAGCTCCTTGCCAAGCAATGCTTGGGATTATTATTTTGGATTTCATGTGACCCAGCTGTGGCTGGGAACCAGAGGAGGGTGTCAGCACTCCACTCCCAGGTGGGGTGCTGGATGGAGGGGATTCATCTGGGTGCTGGGAGGAGTGAAAAGCAAGAAGAAGTGGGAAGGATGAAGCTCTGCATAGGCAGCTTCTCATCCTGAGATTGGGGATTCCAGTACAGCACCAGTCCCAGTTGGGGACCATGGTGAGGTCAGTCCCCACTCCATACAAGGACTGTATTCCAAAACACCCATCAAACTGTCCCAAATGTACATCTCCCCCAAGGTTGGTCCCCAGCAGATGGCTGTGCTCACTCCTCCACCACGGTTCAGCTCCAAGAAGCACCAAGGCACAAGTAGGGAGGGTCAATTCAAGGCTGTCTCCTAGACATGTACTCCAAGGGGTGTCATCACTTTTCAGGGCTTGGTTTCCCAGCCCACACATCCTTCGTGCACCCTGAGGGGCTAGGGAGTGGTGCAGGCTGGTTCCACTGCGTTTGAGACAGTGGTGATACCCTGGTCTCTCTCCATCACCATCTTCACCCAATGGGAGAGACTTGGGATGCTTGGGCATGTTCTTCCTGCTGAGGCTGAGGGGCTGGGCAGTGGTCCTGGGGCAGAAGTATGGGGGTCTGTCTGGTCTCTCCATCACCATCTTCACCCAATGGGAGAGACTTGGGATGCTTGGGCATGTTCTTCCTGCTAGAGACTTGGGATGCTTGGGCATGTTCTTCCTGCTGAGGCTGAGGGTCTGGGCAGTGGCCCTGGGGCAGAAGTATGGGGATCTGTCTGCTTGCTTGGGCATGTTCTTCCTGCTGTTGGTTGAGGGGCTGGGCAGTGGTCCTGGGGCAGCAGTATGGGGGTCTGTCTGGTCTCTCCATCACCATCTTCACCCAATGGGAGAGACTTGGGATGCTTGGACATGTTCTTCTTGCTGTGGCTGAGGGGCTGGGCAGTGGTCCTGGGGCAGCAGTATGGGGGGTCTGTTTGCTTCCTTGAGCATGTTCTTCCTGCTGTGGCTGAGGGGCTGGGCAGTGGTCCTGGGGCAGCAGTATGGGGGTCTGTCTGGTCTCCCCATCACCATCTTCACCCAATGGGAGAGTCTTGGGATGCTTGGACATGTTCTTCTTGCTGTGGCTGAGGGGCTGGGCAGTGGTCCTGGGGCAGAAGTATGGGGGTCTGTCTGCTTGCTTGGGCATGTTCTTCCTGCTGTTGGTTGAGGGGCTGGGCAATGGTCCTGGGGCAACAGTATGGGGGGGTCTGTTTGCTTCCTTGGGTATGTTCTTCCTGCTGTGGCTGAGGGGCTGGGCAGTGGTCCTGGGGCAGCAGTATGGGGGTCTGTCTGCTTGTAGGCACAGTGGGGGCTTCACTCACTGATGGCAGCGCTGTGTTTCTCCCCCCAGGACATCATCCCTGCGCTGGAACGCCGGCACCAAGGAGCGGATGCTGATCAAGGTGACCGACCGCGAGCCCAGCTTCCTCATGCACCAAGGCAACGGCTACACCCCTGATAACCAACCGGGCACCCGCTCACGGCGACCTTCAGGGGGTCAACAGTCACCCAACCTACAAACCTTCGCCCCTGACACCGACAACTCTGTTTTCTTCCCAGAGAGGAAGCAGTCACCCTTCTTGAAGAGGGCTGAGCACGTAGGAAGCTGCTCACCGCTGCTCGGCCGGGGGGACTCCTTCTGCTCCCCTCTCCAAGCCCAGCACCGTAAGCACTCCAGCGAGTCACAACCCTCCTCACCCCGGTATGCCTATGAGCCTCCACTCTATGAGGAACCCCCCATGGAGTACCAGGCTCCCATCTATGATGAACCCCCTGTAGATATGCAGTATGAAGCCAGTGGGAGCTACAAAGCAGGCTCGCCGCAGAAGTCACCCATCCGTAAACCTCACCCCTTCCTGCAGTCACCCAAACAAGGCTCCAACTCACCCTACCAACAGTTGGTACTCACTAAACAGAAGTGTCCTGACCGGTTCATGAGCCTGGAGTACAGCCCCGCCGGCAAGGAGTACGTCAGACAACTGGTCTACGTTGAACAGTCGGGTTCCAGCCCCAAGATGAAGACGGGGTTGAGGCATAAATATTCCCCCAACCCCATCGGCGGCTCCTACTCGCTGCAGCACAGCCCTTGTCTGGTCCGGGACCAACGCTTGGAGATCAAATCAGGTGACTACAGCAGCATGGAGGGACCTGACTTCTGCCCTGGCCCAACAAGTGGCCAAATAGCCCAGGGTGAGGACTCTATGTCATGGTCCAGTCAACAGGACACCTTGTCCTCCACCGGTTACTCACCCTCCACCCGAAAAAGGAAAAGCCGAAAGCCTTCCCTATCCCATGATCCCAACGCCTCCTCCACGGATGGCTCAGGGGACAGGGAGGTGTTGGGTGAGCAGATGCTGAGTGAGGAACGAGCCACCCCAGGATCCAACAGGTCACCCATGAACCGTACGGAAAGCAAGGCGGTGGAGGCGGAAGCGGCGCGGGGCTTCCCTGAGCCTTTCCTGGCACAGGCACGCTTGGCTTGGGAAGCCCAGCAAGCCCATTACCACATGAAACAACGGAGCAGCTGGGATTCCCAAAAGGATGGTTCGGGCTATGAGAGCGATGGAGCTCTTCCTTTGCCCATGCCAGGTCCTGTGGTGAGAGCCTTCAGTGAGGATGAAGCGTTGGCACAGCAGGAGAACAAGCACTGGAAGAGGAACACCTTTGAGAAGCTGGGTTTCCCCCAGATCTTGCTGGAGAAGAGTGTCTCTGTGCAGACCAACCTGGCTTCCCCTGAGCCCTACTTGCATCCATCTCAGGTAACGTTCTCAGGGATGCCCCTGACATCAGAGGGGGGCTTTATGGCGTGTCCTGAGCCACCAGCCCTTGCCCACCATGAAGCACCTCCTCAGGTGCCACACTAGGTTGGGCAGACCAGACCATGCCATGTAGCAGCGTGACAACCACGCTGCCCTCCCAAAGGAAGCTCCTTCTCCTTGTAAATCCTTGCCTCTGCTGTAGATCCAGGAGGATGGTCCTCAGACAATCCCACGCCTTGGTAGCCACTGAGTGCCAGCACAGGCACTTCTGCACCATGACAGCACCCACCCAGCTCCCAGGAGACCCCCCTCAAACACCCATCCCTGGGTGTGCTCAGCCCTCCCAGCACACACACAGGGCTTTGCAGTAACTCATCTCCTTGTTTGTTGTCATGGCACCATCTGACAGCAATGGTGCAGGAGATTGTCCCTTAGCAATCCCACCAATCTCCAGTCCCCATCCAGCTGGAGATGCATGGGGGGATGGTTGGGGTATGTAAACGATGCTGAGAAGATCAGCCCCTTTCCACTCTCTTTCCATGCTTCAATTTCCAAAGGCATCCTTGGCCAGAAACAAGGGTTTGAGTTGGGGGGGGGGGGGGGGGTGTCTCAACCCACCATCCCAGCTCCAGCCATCCAAGTAGTGGTGGAACCATCCCATGGAGGTTCTGCCTCAGTTTCCTCCATGGCACGCTGGGATTGATGGTGGTGATGGTCTGCCTGCCAGATTTGCTTTCTTGAGTTGGTCCTTGGAAAGCTGGTCCTCAAAGTTGGTCCTTAGTAAGTTGGTCCTTGGAAAGCTGGTCCCTCAAAACTGGTTCTTAGTAGCCTAGTCCCTCAAAGAAGTTGGTTCTTGTAAAGCTGATCCCTCAAGGTTGGTCCTTAGTAACCCAGTCCCTCAAAGAAATTGCTCCTTGGAAAGCTGGTCCCTCAAAACTGGTCCTTAGTAACCCAGTCCCTCAAAGAAGTTGATCCTTGTAAAGCTGGGCCCTCAAGGTTGGTCCTTAGTAACCCAGTCCCTCAAAGAAGTTGGTCTTTGGAAAGCTGGTCCCTCAAAACCTTGGGATGAAACAGCCACAAGCACACCAGCTTTCCAGGATCTTCTTCCCAGGGCTCTGAGCTGCTTGTTCCCATCCTGGGACTGAGCTGCCCCAGCTCTGGAGACCCCTCCTGCTCCAGGTTCCCAACCCAGAGATGCTCTTGGAGTTGCCACAGACCATTCTTGTGATGGTGCAGCCCTCCAGTTGCTGATAGCCCATCATGAGCTCTGACCTGGACCTGCTGGAGCTGGCACATCACCTTTGTCCACTTTCCAGCCCATCAGATGTTTCCCATCAGCAGCTCCTGGCTTTCATCTCTCCTGTCCTTCCCACACCAGCATCCAGCACCCAAAATCTGCCCCTCTGACCCATGATGCCCCACTCTGGGCAAGGACTATGACATTGGCTGCATCTCCATGGCCAGAGGAACCTGGAGATGGGCTACAGAGGTGGGGAAGAGAAGACAAGGGTTTCTGGAGGAAGATCTTGATTGGCTTTTGGATGTGTTGAAGGTTGACAGAAGGAAAGGCCATGGTGGCTTTTAGGAATGGATGATGATGCCATGGGTGGGGGTAGTTACCCCAGCGAGAGAACTTTCACCTGGAAGATGAAGCTTGCTGTCAGCAAGGAGGAGACAAACCCTGGTTGTAGACCCAGGAAACGCCAAATGATCTGGAAGATTCCTCTTTGCCCATGGGAATTGTAAGGAAACCAACAGGGTGTTGCATCCAAAGGCAGCAGAAGAAACCTCCTTGTTCACAGATGTCCCCAAGAATGAGGTTGGTTCAAACCCAAAAACCAAGTGTGCTCCAAATCTTGGATGCTCACACTGGCCAAGAGGAAGAGGTGCCACCATTAGTGATCCTCTACCTTCTATGTGGAGCTTTGGGATGTGGTGGAGCTCTCATCTGTTGCCCAAGCATTGAGGACGTTGTCCTCAAGCTGTGGGATGCCCATTCCAGCAAGAGGCTGGTTACAAGTGGCATCCCCCAGGACTCAGTCCGGGGTCCAGTTCTGTTCAACATCTTTATCAATCAGCTGGATGAAGGGATTGGATCTTCCCTCAGGAAGTTTGGGGGTGACACTAAGCTGGGAGGAAGTGTTGATCTGCCTGAGGGTAGGGAGGCTCTTCAGAGGGATCTGGACAGATTGGACTGATGGGCTGAGACCAATGGGATGAGGTTTAACAAGGCCAAGTGTAGAGTGCTGCACATGGGACAGAACAACCCCCTGCAGAGCTACAGGCTGGGGGAGACTCTCTGGGGGCCTACTCTCTGGGAGTCTACTCTCTGGGGCCTGTAGAGAGCTTCTAGCTGCTTCTTGTAGAAGCCATCTCAGCAGCACCCCCACTGTCCATTAAAACCCAGCTACACAAAACCACAACACTCCACCTCCCACCTCTGTGAATCACAGGTACAAGAATTATCCTTAAAATCCCCATCCCAACAGAAATTCTCCACAATTATTCCACCAGCCAGCTGTGTTCAGTCTGTTCTGGCCATTCCCTCATCCAATTAGTGTCCTTATCTCAAATGCCTCAAGCCTCACACTGGGCATCAAAAAGGACTGTGGTGATTCAGCCCCAGACAGTGTCTGAGCACCACATGCTGCTCGCTCCCTCCTGGAGGAGAAACAGACAGACAGAGCCTGTGTGGGGTGGGATGAGGACAGTTCACTGACAAAAATCACCATGAATGTAGAACATAACAACCCCCTGCAGTGCTACAGGCAGAGGGGAGACTGACTGGAGAGCTGTGAGGCAGAGAAGGACCTGGGGGTGTTGGGTGACTGCAGGCTGACCATGAGGCAGCAGTGTGCCCAGGTGGCCAGGAAGGCCAATGGCATCCTGGCTTGTGTCAGCCCCAGTGTGGCCAGTAGGTGTGGGGAGGGGATTGTGCCCCTGGGCTGGGCACTGGGGAGGCTGCAGCTGGAGTGCTGGGTCCAGTTCTGGGCTCCTCAGCATCAGAAGGACATTGAGGTCCTGGAGCGAGTGCAGAGAAGGGCAACCAGGCTGGGGAAGGGGCTGGAGGGCAAATCCTCTGAGGAGCAGCTGAGGGAGCTGGGGGTGTTGAGCCTGGAGAAGAGGAGGCTGAGGGGAGACCTTCTCCCCACCTCCCCTGCCCTGCCAGGAGGGTGCAGAGAGGTGGGGGATGGTCTCTTCAGCCAGGGGACAGGAGATGGGACAAGGGGCAATGGGCTCAAGCTGCCCCAGGGCAGGGTCAGCTCAGCTGGGAGGGGAAAGTTCTTCCCTGGCAGAGTTGTGGGGCTGTGGAACAGGGGCCTGGAGCAGGGTCAGGGCCAGGGATGGGCCTGGAGCAGGGTCAGGGCCTGGGATGGGCCTGGAATTGGGGCCTAGAACAGGGTCGGGGCCTAGAACAGGGTCAGAGCCTGGCACAGGCTGCCCAGGGAGCAGGTTGAGTCCCCACCCCTGGGTGTGTTTAAGAGATGGGTAGATGAGGTGCTCAGGGATATGGTTCAGCTTAGAATGGGATTGGTTGGACTTGATGATCTTCAAAGGTCTTTTCCAATCTTGTGTGTGGTTCTGTGAAGAGCAGATCTCCATCCATGCTGGGAACTAGCTCCTACCTTTGCTCCTTGTGACTTTTTCCCAATGGTGGGATTCATCACCCTGACACCTGAGGTTTTGGGAGTCCACCTCATCCATGGGAGCGTTAATTTATCTGTATTACCTCATAAACCTACCCCATGCCTCAGTGTCCCATGGCTGGACTCAACACACATGTGTCCATGTCTGGAGTTGGTTTCATCTCATCTTTTATTGGTGATAGAGATTGTCAAGGCCCATGGTGACAGGAGGAGCTGTGATTTTGGACTGAGAATAGGTGTAGGTTGGACACTAGGAAGACATTTTTCACCCTGAGGGTGGTGAGACACTGGACCAGGTTGCCCAGAGAAGTGCCAATGTCCCATCCTTGGAGTTGTTCAAGGTTGTGCAGGGCTTTGGGTAACCTGGTTTAGTGAGAGATGTCTCTGCCCATGGCAGGGCATGTTGGACTAAATGACCTTTGAAGGTCCCTCCCAACCCAATGTTCACATCTAAGATCTTCAGGTGGGTTTGTTACGGTGTCCTACACCCCCATCAGCTGGGAACCTTCAACATCAGTTGAAGTGGAAGCTTCTGCAGATCTGTGGCCAACCCTGGAGAGGAGCTTTGTGGGGGAGAGTGACCACACTTCCAGAAACAGAGAAGAAAACAGGACCAGAACAGGGCTGGGGATGATGTTTGAGGTGATGAGGAGATCTGGGTGAGGAGAGAAGCTGGGACAGGGTAGCACAAGCAACAAGGATGCGCCCAATGTCCCCATTGTGGCCCTGCACCAGGTTGCATCCAAGCCCTGTCCACATGGCACCAGGACCTCCTTCCCCACAACACACTTGAGTTTGTGTTGGGGTTTGAGCATTCCCCTAATCCCCGAGCCAAAAGGAGGGTCATCTCCAGCCAGGAGGTCACAGCCATCGGCACCCCTTTGCTCACCCCCTTGTTGTCACCCCCAAGTTCATTTAGGACTTTGTTAATTAGAGCTGAAGCTAATTTTCTATTGGGATGAGCAGCAGAGGATCCATCAGGTTTTGCTGCCTGTGTCACTCCCCAGCCTGACCACGCTGTCCACTGGAGTGGACTTGGCTGGAGAAGGCTCAGCCAACGTGGTCCTTTGCTTCTCCCTGGTTGCTCTGGATGAACAGTGGTGGTGGTGGTCCAGGTCATGGACCAGTTTTTGGAAGAGTGTCCATCCCAAGTGCCCTTGTTTGCCTTTCTCCATGCTGGTCATCAGCTGTTTTGGTGGTGATGGCAAGAAGAGCAAGAAGATGTGGAGCACTTGCTCCACGGAAGAGGATATGGAGTAAATCCTCCCACCCAGAAAGCCCCCCATGCCTTCAGCTGTCCTTCAGAGGACCTTCCAGGTGATGTGGCCTCCATAGGAATGGCAGATCTGGGTCCCTCAGGGGTTGAAGTGTCCCCATGGCCAGTTCCCTGCCCTCAACACCACGGTGCAAGATGGGAGCTGAGCAACATCAGTGGAAAGAGGAGACCTTGGTGCTGTTGAGTGAGGAGATGAGAAACTCCAACTTGTTTGAAGGAGCAGAGGTCCAGTCATCTTCCAGCAGCTCTGGGTGGCTTCCTTGTCCCTTCCTGGGCTTGCCACCCACACATGGCCTTATTTCCACCTTGGTTCCACCTCCTGCTTTTCTTCTGTTCCTCATGTGAAGCCCATTGCCAAGGGGCCACTGCAGTCACCTTACACATGGTCCCCACTTGGCCACCAACATGGTTTCTCTGCACATAGTAGAGACAACGATGTCACCTCTGGATGGTGTGACATGTCCTCTGCCAAGGGAAGGCCATACCTCCCACCTACCCATGTGTCACCTCCCCAGGGCCACCAAGCCCAGGTGACACTGGCCTGGCTGTTACACTAGAAGAGGGAGCTGATGGACAATGAAACCATGGTGAAGGGCTGCAGGACCAGGGAGCAATCCATCCCAAATGTCCTTGTTTGCTTTCCTCCATGCTGGTCATCAGCTGTTTGGGTGTCCCTCCACCTCCTGGGGTGATATCCATAAGCTGTGCTGAAGGACACTAGTCTGCAGGGGTACCCTTTGCTTCCATGGAAGTCCTTCCCAGCCGGGTGCTCTACAGGTGAGGGTAGATCCCATCCCAGGAAACTCATGTCCTTTTTGATTGTGGTTTGGAGGAGCCACCAGACTCCTTCTGGGCATGTGACCACTGCAGAACCATGTTTGAACACAAGTCCTGGGGAGAAGAGGTTATTCAGGGGGCTGGTTACAGGTGAGTGTGTCCCCTCCCTGGCCCCTGAAGGACCAGTAGAGCACAAAACTACTTGTCCTTTGCTTCCCCTACCTTAATAGCCACCAGCTTCATCTGTCCATGACTGCAAAGCCTCAATGACCAGGGTGTCTGGCCAACTCCTTGAAGAGGATGAGCGTGGGGCAACCTCTTGATGCTGCCATTGGTTGGTTGGTTCATTGGTTGGTTGGTTGATTTGGTGGCTTCATGGTAGGTTGATTTGTTGGCTTCATGGTTGCTTGGTTGATTTGTTTACTTTGTGGTTGGTCGGTTGCTTGGTTGATTGGTTGGCTTCATGATTGGTTGGTTAATTTGTTGGCTTCATGGTTAGTTGGTTGGTTGGCCTTATGGTTGGTTGGTTGGTTGGTCAAATTCATGGTTGATTTGTTGGTTGGTGAGTTGTTTTTTTTGCTTCGTGGTTGGTTGGTTGGTTGGTTGGTTGGTTGGTCGGCTTCGTGGTTGGTTGGTTGGTTGGTTTGCTTTGTGGTTGGTTGGTTGGTCGGCTTCGTGGTTGGTTGGTTGGTTGGTTGGCTTCGTGGTTGATTGGTTGGTTGGTTGGCTTCGTGGTTGGTTGGTTGGTTGGTTGGCTTCGTGGTTGGTTGGTCGGCCTCGTGGTTGGTTGGTGGGTTGGTCGGCCTCGTGGTTGGTTGGTTGGTTGGTCGGTCGGCCTCGTGGTTGGTTGGTTGGTCGGTCAACCTCGTGATTGGTTGGTTGGTTGGTTGGTTGGTTGGTCTCGTGGTTGGTTTGTTGGTTGGTTGATCGGCCGCATGGTTGGTTGATTGATTGGTCGGTCGGCCGCGTGGTTGGTTGGTTGGTTGGTCGGTTGACTTCATGGTTGGTTGGTTGGTTGGTTGGTTGGCTTCGTGGTTGGTTGGTTGGTTGGTCGGCTTCGTGGTTGGTTGTTTGGTTGGCTTCGTGGTTGGTTGGTTGATTGGTTTGCTTTGTGGTTGGTTGGTTGATTGGTTGGCTTCGTGGTTGGTTGGTCGGCCTCGTGGTTGGTTGGTGGGTTGGTCGGTCGGCCTCGTGGTTGGTTAGTTGGCTGGTTGGTCGGCTTCGTGGTTGGTTGGTTGGTTGGTTGGTTGGTCGGCCTCATGATTGGTTGGTTGATTGGTCGGCCTCGTGGTTGGTTGATTGGTCGGCTTCGTGGCTGGTTGGTTGATTGGTCAGCTTCGTGGTTGGTTGATTGGTCGGCTTCGTGGTTGGTTGATTGGTTGATTGGTTGGCTTTGTGGTTGGTTGGTTGGTTGGTTGATTGGTCGGCTTCGTGGTTGGCCGGTCGGTCGGCTTCATGGTTGGCCGGTCGGTCGGCTTCATGGTTGGCCGGCTGGTTGGTCGGTTGGCTTCATGGTTGGCCGGCTGGTTGGTCGGTTGGCTTCATGGGTGGCCGACTGGTTGGTCAGTTGGCTTCATGGTTGGCCAGCTGGTTGGTCAGTTGGCTTCATGGTTGGCTGGCTGGTGGGTTGGTCGGCTTCATGGTTGGCCGGCTGGTTGATCGGTCGGCTTCGTGGTTGGTCGGTTGGTTGGTTGGTCGGTCGACCTCGTGGTTGTCTGGTTGGCTGGTTGGTCAGTTGGCCTCGTGGTTGGTCGGTTGGTTGGTTGGTCGGTCGGCCTCGTGGTTGGCTGGTTGGCTGGTTGGTCAATCGGCCTCGTGGTTGGTCGGTTGGTTGGTTGGTCAGTCGGCCTCGTGGTTGGCTGGTTGGTTGGGAGGTCAGTCGGCCTCATGGTTGGTCAGTTCATTGGCTTCATTGGCTGGGTTGTTGGTTGGTTGATTTGTTGGCTGGTTGTTTAGTTGCCTGTTCTGGCAGCGTAGTAACATTGACTTGTCTGACTGTTGTCTCCTAGTCAGAAGATCTCGGTGCCTGCGCCCAGTTTGAGAGCAGCAGGCAGACCAGGAACATGATGCCTAGCGCCAGCTGTGTCTTCCCCACCTTCAACCTGCGGAAGCCCTCTTCAGAGACAGACATTGAGAACTGGGCCTCCAAGCACTTCAACAAGCACACCCAAGGACTCTTCCGCAGGAAGGTGTCCATCGCCAACATGCTGGCCTGGAGCAGTGAGTCCATCAAGAAACCCATGATCATGACCAACGACCGCAACGTCAAGAAAGAAGCGTGTGAGATCTTTAAACTCATTCAGATGTACATGGGGGATCGGCGGGCCAAGACGGACCAGCTCAACGTGGCCTTGGAGATCGCTACCAAAGGCTGGAGCATGCAGGGTCTGAGAGATGAGCTCTACATCCAACTGTGCCGTCAGACCACCGAGAACTTCCGTTATGAGAGCCTGGCCAGGGGCTGGGAGCTCATGGCCATTTGTTTGGCCTTTTTCCCACCCACACCTAAATTCCATTCCTACCTAGAAGGATATATCTACAGGCACATGGATCCGGTGAATGACACTAAAGGTAAGAGACAACCCGCTGCCCGGTGGCTTTTGGTCCTCCTGATCTTCTAATCCGTTCGATTTATTACTCTTTTGGTCCTTTCCACTTCACATTTCTGAGTCTCCTTGGTGAAAGGTGAGCAAGGAACTCATCCAGCATCCCTACTGGAGGTGCAATGAGTGAGGTGGTACCTTGACCAGAGTCTTTTTCTCCCCTGGTGCACAGACATCCAGCGTGAGATCCACCATGAAATGAGCCTTGACACCTTCACTGCAGGCTCAACGTTATCTCCACAGTGGGTAGCCAAAAGCAAGAGGTCTCAGGACTTCTGGCCCATGAGGACACCTTTAGAGGCTCCTTCCATGCCAGGACTTCTTCTGAAGGATACCTTTAGAGGTTCCTTCATGCCAGGACTTCTCTTGGCCCATGAGGACACCTTTAGAGGCTCCTTCCATGCCAGGACTTCTCCTGGCCCACGAGGACACCTTTAGAGGCTCCTTCCATGCCAGGACTTCTCTTGGCCCGTAAGGACACCTTTAGAGGTTCCTTCCATGCCAGGACTTCTCCTGGCCCGTGAGGACACCTTTAGAGGCTACTTCCATGCCAGGACTTCTCCTGGCCCACGAGGACACCTTTAGAGGCTACTTCCATGCCAGGACTTCTCCTGGCCCACAAGGACACCTTTAGAGGCTCCTTCCATGCCAGGACTTCTGGAGGACACCTTTAGAGGCTCCTCTCATGCCAGGACTTCTCGTGGCCCATGAGGACACCTTTAGAGGTTCTCTCCATGCCAGGACTTCTTCTGGAGAACATCTTTAGAGGTTCCTTCCATGCCAGGACTTCTCCTGGCCCACAAGGACACCTTTAGAGGTTCCCTCCATGCCAGGACTTCTTCTGGAGGACACCTTTAGAGGCTACTTCCATTCAGGACTTCTCCTGACCAATGAGGACACCTGTAGAGGTTCCCTCCATGCCAGGACTTCTTCTGGAGAACATCTTTAGAGGTTCCTTCCATGCCAAGACTTCTTCTGGAGGACACCTTTAGAGGCTCCTCTCATGCCAGGACTTCTCTTGGCCCATGAGGACACCTTTAGAGGCTCCTCTCATGCCAGGACTTCTCTTGGCCCATGAGGACACCTTTAGAGGTTCCTTCCATGCCAGGACTTCTCTTGGCCCATGAGGACACCTTTAGAGGCTCCTTCCAACCCAAACCATTCCAGGATTCTGTGATTTAACCGTCTCCAGATGTTTCTTCTGGCTTTTCAAGTAGCTTTGGATCAAAACCCACCCCTGCTGGGACCAAAACCCACCTTGATTCCCAGCTCCCAAGGTGGTTTTTGGTCCTGGTAGGTAGAAGAGACATAAATTTTGGTTATTTGACCCCAAATGGGTGGGAATTATAAGAACCTCTCTCCAGTCCTGGGCTCAGACTTCTCTGCTCCTTCAATGCTGGTGCTGTCTCATGGGTGATGGTATCTGGTCTGGCAGGTGTGTGAGGATTGTCAGTGCTTGCTGTGAGTCTAGCAGGAGGAGATGCTGCCTGCTGACCACCCCACAGCACAGCCAGAGGGTTGGGTGTCCCCATGGGTCGGTACCATCTCATGGTGAGTGGTGGATGAGGCAGAGATGGGGGGGTGCAGGAGGTCCCTGATCTTCACTGTTGGCCAGACAACGTTGGGAGATGGAGCCCAAATTGTTCCTGGTGTTGTTGGGATGGGCAGGGATATTGGGGGACACCAGCATCACATGGAGAGGTGGTGGATCTGCCCAGCTTGGGGACAAGAGATGGACCCAACCAAGGTGTCCACAGGGAAAACCATAGGGTGGCCAAGAAAGTCCCACATCTGAGGGCGGTGGGACACGATGGGTTGGGACCAACACCCAAGGAGATACCACCAGATGGAGGACACCCACCCACATCACACCACACCTGGAGTGGGGGGCTTCCCATATCACATCCCCCCCACCACCTAATCAGCCCACAGCAGAGGTGTCAAGCTCATTTCATCGCGGTCACTGGATTCCACGCGCCGGTGGTGAAAACCAGGTGAAGGTCCCTCCACTACACCCCCGGGGTGTCGCTCTGCTCCAGGTGTCCTCCAACACCCAACCCAGCCAGACATCACCCAACTGTGTTTCCTTCTTTATTCTCCTTGGCATTTTCATGGTCTTTTCATATTTTAATCATCATTTGATTTATTTCTATGTCTCTTTGGATTTCATTTCAGTTCCCTCATATAATGTTTGTTGCTGTAGAGTTTGGGGTTTGGGGTTTTTTTGGGTTTTATTTTCTTTTTTGCAATTTTTTAAAATAATTTAATTAATTTTTTCCATTTAATTTCTAAATTTTATCTTTTTTTTAAAAATTTTCCATTTCATTTTCTAAATTTCCAATTTTATTTTTACCTTTCTACTTTCATTTTCTGGTTTGTTTCCTTTCCTCTTTCATTTTATTTTTAATTTTTATTCAATTTTCTCTTTATTCTCTCTTCATTTTTCTTTATTTTCTCTTCATTTTTCTTTATTTTCTCTTCATTTTTCTTTATTTTCTCTTTATTTTTTCTCCTCTTTCCTTTATTTTCTATTTCTTTTATTTTTTATTTTCCTTTTCTTTTATTTTGTATTTTCTCTTTTATTTTGTATTTTCTCTTTTATTTTGTATTTTCTCTTTTATTTTGTATTTTCTTCCTTCTATTTTGTATTTTTTCTTCTATTTTGTATTTTTTCTTCTATTTTGTATTTTCTTTCTTTTACTTTGTATTTTCTTTCTTTTATTTTGTATTTTCTCTATTATTTTGCATTTTCTCTTTTATTTTTTAGTTTCTCTCTTTTATTTTCTTTTTTCTTTCTTTTATTTTTCTTTTATTTTTTCTTTTATTTTTTTCTCTTTATTTTCTCTTTATTTCTCTTATTTTATTTCCCTTTATTTTTATTCTCCTTTATTTTTCTGTATTTTCTCTTTATTTTTCTGTATTTTCTCTTTATTTTTCTGTATTTTCTCTTTATTTCTCTTATTTCCCCTTTCTTTTCATTTCCCCTTTATTTCCATTT
This sequence comes from Laterallus jamaicensis coturniculus, assembly GCA_022605575.1. Lineage (NCBI taxonomy): Eukaryota > Metazoa > Chordata > Aves > Gruiformes > Rallidae > Laterallus > Laterallus jamaicensis. The sequence goes on along the minus strand of JAKCOX010000224.1, from coordinate 17,753 downwards.
CCCCTTTATTTTCATTTCCCCTTTATTTTTCTTTATTTTCTCTTTCATTTCATCCCATCCTTTATTTCATTTCTTGTTTTTTCCTTTTCATTTCTATTTTCTCTCTACTCATTCTCCCTCATTTTTATTTTATTCCATTCCTATTTCCATTTCTAGCTTTTTCTACTTCCCATTATATTTCCAGTCATATTTTCAGGTTTATTTCCAGTCTTTTATTTTCATTTCTAGTTTCAGTTTTATTTTCATTTCCATTTTCAGATTTTATTTCTATTCCCAGTTTTATTTCCAGTTTTATTTTCAGATTTCATTCCTATTTCCAGTTTTATTTTAATTTCTTTTTTCAAATTTCTTTCCCTATTTTCAGATTTCACTTCTATTTTCAGATTTCACTTCTATTTTCAGATTTCATTTCTATTTTCAGATTTCATTCCTATTTCCAGTTTTATTTTAATTTCTAGTTTCAGATTTATTCTCCTATTTCCAGTTTTATTTTCGTTTCTATTTTCAGATTTCTTTTCCTATTTCCAGTTTTATTTTCATTTGTATTTTCAGGTTTCTTTCCCTATTTCCAGTTTTATTTTCATTTCTATTTTCAGATTTCCTTTCCTATTTCCAGTTCTATTTTCATTTGTATTTTCAGGTTTCTTTCCCTATTTCCAGTTTTATTTTCATTTCTATTTTCAGATTTCATTCCTATTTTCCAGGTTTATTTTCATTTCTAGTTTCCAGTTTCTTCTCCTTTCCATTTCCACTTTTATTTCCAGTTACATTCCCACTGTTATTTCCTATTCCACTTCCAGTTTTATTATTTTCATTTCTATTTTCAGATTTCATTTCTAGTTTCCAATTTCTCCTCCTTTCCATCTCCACTTTTATTTCCAGTTTTATTTTCATTTCTATTTTCAGATTTCATTCCTATTTCCAGTTTTATTTTCATTTCTATTTTCAGATTTCTTTTCCTATTTCCACTTTTATTTTCATTTGTATTTTCAAGTTTCTTTCCCTATTTCCAGTTTTATTTTCATTTCTATTTTCAGGTTTCATTTCTATTTTCAGATTTCTTTTCCTATTTCCAGGTCTATTTTCATTTCTATTTTCAAATTTCATTCCTATTCCCAGTTTAATTTTCATTTCTATTTTCAGATTTCTTTCCCTATTTCCAGTTTTATTTTCATTTCTATTTTCAGATTTCATTTCTATTCCCTGTTTTATTCCCCATTATATTTTAATTTTTATATTCAGTTTTATTTCCAGTTTTATTTTCATTTCTATTTTCAGATTTCTTTCCCTATTTCCAGTTTTATTTTCATTTCTATTTTCAGATTTCTTTTCCTATTCCCAGTTTAATTTTCATTTCTATTTTCAGATTTCTTTCCCTATTTCCAGTTTTATTTTCATTTCTATTTCCAGATTTCATTTCTATTCCCAGTTTTATTCCCCATTATATTTTCATTTTTATATTCAGTTTTATTTTCATTTCTGTTTCCAGATTTTATTCCTATTTTCCAGTTTTATTTTCATTTCTATTTCCAGATTTCTTTTCCTATTCCCAGTTTAATTTTCACTTCTATTTTCCAATTTCTTCTCTTTTCCATCTCCACTTTAATTTCCAGTTACATTCCCACTGTTATTTCCCATTCCACTTCCAGTTTTATTTCCATTCCCATCACCTTTTTAAATTATTTTCCTTTATTTCCATTCCCATTTCCCCCTTTTTTGGGGGGTGGGTTTCCCCTCCCCATTTCTTGTTTTCATTTGAATTTCCACTCTCCCAGTTCCGTTCTCCCCTCCCATCCCACATCCCCTTTGTCTTCATCGTTTTGTTTGTTCCCCAGTGACCCAGCACATTAAAGAAATCCTGGAAAGGACCAATAAGAAGAAATCCAAATTGAGAAAGAAACCCAAGCCCTATATCGAAGAGCACGATGGTAGGGGCCCTCGCGCCGCTCGCTTGGGGCTTCTTTCTCTCAGCCTTAGGCGCCAACCTCCTTCTTCTTCTCCTTGGCTCTTCTCCCCTCCGCTCTGCTCCCGGCCTGGGTGCTCAGATGGGGGAGGGAGGGCGTGGGGAGGAGGGGGCGACCCCATGATGCCCAAGATCTATTTTGGCTCAGGATCTGAAGCACATAGGAGGCTGTAGGTGACTCGAATCAGGAAGGTGGGAAATAGTCATATGTTATCCTATATATATAATCTATTTATATGTGTATATATATATATAATATATATTATATAAATTTGTATATTTTTTCTATATTATATATATGTTATATATACAAAATAGATTATATATATATATTATAACATATATATAATATAGAAACAATATACAAATGTATATAATATATATTATATATATACACATATAAATAGATTATATATATATAGTTATATATAACATATACATATATAACACACATATATGCATATAATATGTATATAATGTATATTATATCTATTTTATATTTTATATATACATTGTATATACATATATTATATACATATGTGTGTGTGTATATAACATCTATACATATGTATGTGTATAAATAACATATATACACCTATATTTTATATATATAAAATATGTATATTTTTATATTTAATAAATTTTATATATGCTATATATAAAATATATATCACCTAGATTATAATATCTAGTATATAGTTATATATAAATATTTTATATTTATCTTCATATAGAAATATATACATTTATATATAAACATAAAAAATTATATAAATATATAAAGATAATGTGCCAAAATAATATTTATATTATGTATATTATATATAATATATACTATATACTATAATTTATTATATATTGTATATATCATAAAATAGTTCAATATAATTATTAATTATACTATATTATGTCTTCTATGTATGATCATATATTATATATATTGCATATACCACATTATATATCAATCTATAATGTCATATACTGATATCTAATGTTTATTGATATATAATGGTCTATATCAATCTATAATTACATATATCGATCTATAGTATATTATCTATCGGTATAGAACGGTATATATCGATCTATAATGGTTATCTATCAATATATGTCTCGATCTATAATGGTTATTTGTTGATATATAATGGTATATATGGATTTATAATGGTTATCGATACATGTATCAATCTATAATGGTTATTTGTTGATATATAACGGTATATATCAATCTATAATGATTATTTATTGATATATAACGGTATGTATTAATCTATAATGACATATATCAATCTATAATTTGTATCTACCAATATATAGCATTATATATCGATCTATAATGCTTATCTATCACTACATAATGGTATATATCAATATATATCATATATATGTATCATATATACCATATATAGCCTGTATATTATTATCTGTTATTATTATAACCATAATAATATATGGTGCTCTATTTCCATATATAATATTTTATATAATGTTGTATATCCATTATATTTCCAGTTTATTCCCAGTATATCCCTGGCTGATACATTTCCATACAGGGAATGAGCCAGGCAATATGTCTCACAAACATAGTGAAAGTGATCACGTGGTCGTGCTGGGTAAATATAGGAATATGATGTTTTAATAGTAAATACGATGATATTAGAATAATTATAGACATTTCTACCTGTGTTACTATATAATGTTACATGCTCTCTATGTGAATATATGATGTCATATTTAAATATATAATATATAATAGTATATATTGATAGATAAGGACATATATCAATATATAACATATCAATAGATAATGTCATATACTGATATATAATGTTTATCTATTGATATTTAACAGTATATATAAATCTATCATTCCATATATCAATCTATAATGGTTATCTATCGATATATAATGGTTATCTATCAATATATAACAGTATATATCAATTTATAATGACATATATCAATCTATAATGGTTATCAATATATGTATCGATCTATAATAGTTATCTATCGATATATAACAGTATATATCAATCTGTCATTTTTATCTACCAATATATAGCATTATATATCAATCTATAATGTCCTTTGCTGATATATAATGTTTATCTATTGATATTTAATGGTATATATCAATCTATAATTCTATATATCAGTCTATAATGGTTATCTATCGATACATAACGATATTATCAATCTATACTTACATATATAGATCTATAATTTTTATCTACCGATATATAGCATTATATATTGATCTATACTGGTTATCTATTGCTATATAGCATTATATATTGATCTATAATAGTTATCTATTGATATAGAACGGTATGTATTGATCTATAATGGTTATCTATTGCTATATAATGGTATATATCAATATATAACAGTATATATTGATCTATAATGACACATATCAATCTATAAAGACATATATTGATCTGCAATGTTTATCTACCGATATATAGCATTATATATTGATCTATAATGTCATATACTGATGCATAAAGTTTCTCTACCCATATATAATGTTATAGATCGATAGATGTCATTATAGATAATATTCTCTATAGACCAATTAGAGAATTAATAGCCATTAACAAGAGGGAGCCCCATCTCCAGCATCCCACTGGGTTTTGGGGGGGGGGATTTGATGAGATCCCATCAGTGGGAACGGGGGTGCCGGTGTCCCAGATGAAACCAAGATGAGGGACCTCAACCTGGAGCTCCAGCGATGGTGGGGCTGGGACCTGGAGCTGGTGCAGGGTGGAGGCACCATGACTTGAGGTTGTTCTTGAGTGTCTTCATCCATGAGATTGAGTGTGATGGGTTTGAAGGTGACACCAAGCTGGGTGGTGGGGTTGTTGCTCCTGAGGTACCTGGACAAGCTGAAGGAGCAGGTCCATGTGAACTTCATGAGGTTCAACCAGGACAAGGTCCTTCAGCTGGGTGGGGACAACCCTCAGTGTCCATACAGGCTGGGGGATGATGGGATGGAGAGTGGAGAAGGACTTGGGGACGCTGGTTGGGTGACGAATGGGATGTGAGTCAACAATGTGCCAACTGTGTCCTGGTCTAGCTGACCTTCAGAAGACCCTTCCAACCCAAACCACTGGAGGTTTTGGTTGACTCCAGGACACAGAAAAGGGTGGGCACCAAATTTAGGGTCCAACACATCCTGGACATCCTCCAGGGTGGTTTCAGACCTTCCCCCTCATGCACCCATCATCCCCCTTCAAAGCATTTACTGCACTGAAAAACCATCAGAGAAACCCTGTGAAGACAACAGC
>JAKCOX010000224.1:0-10000 GCA_022605575.1 Laterallus jamaicensis coturniculus | reverse complement strand
AAAGTTGGGAGCAATGGAGGACCTGGACCCTGCAGCTCCTTTTGCCAGCTGTGCCAGGAGGGGAGATGCTGGGCCAGATCCAGATCTTGAGGAGCTGAGTCCATGTCTTCTTCTGTGCTCCCACCACACACACACTTCCACTGTGTCCATCTCCATCCCACCACAGACACCTCCACTGTGTCCATCCCACCACACACACCTCCACTGTGTCCATCTCCATCCCACCACACACACCTCCACTGTGTCCATCTCCATCCCACCACACACACCTCCACTGTGTCCATCCCACCACACACACCTCCACTGTGTCCATCTCCATCCCACCACACACACCTCCACTGTGTCCATCTCCATCCCACCACACACACCTCCACAGCATCCATCTCTTCTTCTGTGTGACACCACGCAGCATCTCCACTGTGTCCATCCCACCATGCACACCTACACTGCATCTATCTCCATCCCACCACACACACCTCCACTGCATCCATCTTCATCCCACCACACACACCTCCACTGTGTCCATCTCCATCCCACCACACACATCTCCACTGCATCCATCCCCATCCCACCACACACACCTCCACTGTGTCCATCTCCATCCCACCACACACACCTCCATCTCCTCTTCTGCATCCCACCACACACACCTCCACTGTGTCCATCTCTATCCCACCACACACACCTCCACAGCATCCATCTCTTCTGTGTGACACCACACACGCCTCCACTGTCTCCATCCCACCACCCATACCTCCAGATCATCCATCTCCTCTTCAGCATCCCACCACACACAGCTCCTTTGTGCCCATCCCCACCACACAGACCTCCCCTGTGTCCATCTCTCCTTCATCCCACCACACACCTCCACTGTGTCCATCTCCATCCCACCACACACACCTCCACAGCATCCACCTCCATCCCACCACACACACCTCCACTGTGTCCATCTCATCCCACCACACACACCTCCACTGTGTCCATCTCATCCCACCACACACACCTCCACAGCATCCACCTCCATCCCACCACACACACCTCCACTGTGTCCATCTCATCCCACCACACACACCTCCACTGTGTCCATCTCATCCCACCACACACCTCCACTGCATCCATCTCCATCCCACCACACACACCTCCATCTCCTCTTCTGCATCCCACCACACACACCTCCACTGTGTCCATCCCCATCCCACCACACACACCTCCACTGCATCCATCTCCTCCCTATCCACCACGCACACCTTGGCTGCACCCATCCCTTCACCCCACCACGCACACATCAGCTCCACCCATCTCTTCTTCTGCATCCCACCACCCAACATCCTTCCCTTCTCCATCCCACCGTGGCCTCACACGTCTCCTGTGCAGCAGAAAGGGCAGCAGTGACTTCCTCTGACCAAACTACTCACTCAGCTGGTGGTGGCCCCATGGTAGAGCATGTGAGTCCCACCAAGCACCATGGGGAGAGTCCCCAAGACTGGATTTGCTTTCAGTGCTGAGCTTCTGGCACGTGGTGCCCGCTGGAGATCTTGGCCAAGTTGGCTGAAGTTCATCCACAGCTCCATCCTTTGATTGTCCCCATCACATGATGGGGCTCAGACTCCAACCCCAGAGCTCAGCTGTGGGGTGTTGGGATTGAACAAGCCACCCCATGCCCATCCTGGCTGACGGTGGCCTTCTGTTGTCTCTCCCCCAGGGCTTGAAGAAGCCAAACATCGAGGAGATCCGTCACGCCAAGAACGCTGTCTTCAACCCTTCCATGTTTGGCAGCTCCTTGCAGGACATCATCAACATGCAGAAGGAGCGGTACCCAGACCGGCAGCTGCCCTGGGTGCAGACCCGCCTCTCTGAGGAGGTCCTGGCACTCAATGGGGACCAGACTGAGGGTATCTTCAGGTAAAGCCACCTAGAGCCATGAGGAGAACCTCAGGATGGTGGGGATGCAGATCTTCTCCTGGAGAAAGCCGTAATGAGGTGATGCAGGAGCATCTCCATGGGTGACTTTCTCCTTCTGTGGGGGAGAGAGGAGCCCCCTCCCCAATTTCTCCTTGCTCCAAGGCTGTGAGGAGTTCTTCAGGACAGGGTCACACCCACCAGAGGCTCACTGAGGTCTTGGGGTCTGGCCTCATGTCCCTGTGGGGCAGCAATGAGGTCCCAAAATAGCTCCATCACCAGCTGATGTCACCTCTTGGGTCTTCTTGAACCCATGAGGGACCCCAAAACAGCTCCATTCCCAGCTGATGTCACCTCTTGGGTCTCCTTGAGCCCCACATGAACCCGTGAGGGACCCCAAAATAGCTCCATCCCCAGCTGATGGCACCTTTTGGTTCTTCTTGTACCCCTCATGAACCTATGAGGGACCCCAAAATAGCTCCATCCCAGATGATGTCACCTCTTGGCTCTTCTTGAACCCCATATGAACCCGTGAGGGACCCCAAAATAGCCCCATCCCCAGCTGATGTCACTTCTTGGGTCTCCTTAAGCCCCACATGAACCCCTGAGGGACCCCAAAATAGCCCCATCCCCAGCTGATGTCACTTCTTGGTTCTTCTTGAACCCCATATGAACCCGTGAGGGACCCCAAAATAGCCCCATCCCCAGCTGATGTCACTTCGTGGTTCTTCTTGAACCCCACATGAACCCATGAGGGACCCCAAAATAACTCCATCCCCAGCTGATGTTACCTCTTGGCTCTTCTTAAACCCATGAGGGACCCCAAAATAGCTCCATCCCCAGCTGATGTTACCTCTTGGCTCTTCTTAAACCCATGAGGGACCCCAAAACAGCTCCATCCCCAGCTGATGTCACCTCTTGGGTCTCTTTGAGCCCCACATGAACCTGGGGTGGACCCCAAAATAGCTCCATCCCCAGCTGATGTCACCCTTTGGCTCTTCTTGAGCACCACATGAACCTGGGGGGGACCCCAAAATAGCTCCATCCCAGATGATGTCACCTTCTGGCTCTTCTTGAACCCATGAGGGACCCCAAAATAGCCCCATCCCCAGCTGATGTCACCTCTTGGGCCTCCTTGAGCCTCACTTGAACCCATGAGGGACCCCAAAATAGCTCCATCACCAGCTGATGTCACCTCTTGGGTCTTCTTGAACCCATGAGGGACCCCAAAATAGCCCCACCTCCAGATGATGTCACCTCTTGGGCCTCCTTGAGCACCACATGAACCCATGACGGCCCCCAAAATAGCCCCATCCCCAGCTGATATCTCCTCTTGGCTCTCCTTGAGCCCCACATGAGCCCCTGATGGACCCCAAAATAGCCCCATCCCCAGCTGATGTCACCTTTTGGTTCTTCTTGTACCCCTCATGAACCCATGAGGGACCCCAAAATAGCTCCATCCCCAGCTGATGCCGCCTCTTGGCTCTTCTTGAACCCCACATGAACCCCTGATGGACCCCAAAATAGCCCCATCCCCAGCTGATGTCAACTCTTGGGTCTTCTTGAACCCATGAGGGACCCCAAAATAGCTCCACCCCCAGCTGATGTCACCTCTTGGGCCTCCTTGAGCACCACATGAACCCGTGAGGGACCCCAAAATAGCTCCATCCCCAGATGATGTCACCTCTTGGCTCTTCTTGAATCCATGAGGGACCCCAAAACAGCTCAATTCCCAGCTGATGTCACCTCTTGGGTCTCTTTGGGCCCCACATGAACATGGGGTGGACCCCAAAATAGCCCCATCCCAGCTGATGCCGCCTCTTGGTTCTTCTTGAGCCCCACAAGAACCCGTGAGGGACCCCAAAATAGCTCCACCCCCAGGTGATGTCAACTCTTGGTTCTTCTTGAGCCCCACATGAACCTGGGGGGACCCCAAAATAGCTCCATCCCCAGCTGATGTCACCTCTAGGCTCTTCTTGAGCCCCACATGAACCTGGGGGGGACCCCAAAATAGCTCCATCCCAGATGATGTCACCTTCTGGCTCTTCTTGAACCCCTGAGGGACCCCAAAATAGCTCCATCCCCAGCTGATGCCACCTTCTGGCTCTTCTTGAACCCATGAGGGACCCCAAAATAGCTCCATCCCCAGCTGATGTCACCTCTTGGTTCTCCTTGAGCCCCACAAGAACCCATGAGGGACCCCAAAATAGCTCCATCCCCAGCTGATGTCACCTTCTGGCTCTTCTTGAACCCGTGAGGGACCCCAAAATAGCCCCACCCAGATGATGTCACCTCTTGGGCCTCCTTGAGCACCACATGAACCCATGAGGGACCCCAAAATAGCTCCATCCCCAGCTGATATCTCCTCTTGGCTCTCCTTGAGCCCCACATGAACCCCTGATGGACCCCAAAATAGCCCCATCCCCAGCTGATGTCACCTTTTGGTTCTTCTTGTACCCCTCATGAACCCATGAGGGACCTCAAAATAGCTCCACCCCCAGCTGATGTCACCTCTAGGCTCTTCTTGAGCCCCACATGAACCTGGGGGGGACCCCAAAATAGCTCCATCCCAGATGATGTCACCTTCTGGCTCTTCTTGAACCCCTGAGGGACCCCAAAATAGCTCCATCCCCAGCTGATGTCACCTTCTGCCTCTTCTTGAACCCCTGAGGGACCCCAAAATAGCTCCATCCCCAGCTGATGTCACCTCTTGGTTCTTCTTGAACCCCTCATGAACCCATGTGTGACCCCCAAAAGCTCCGGGAGGGGGTTGTAAGGCAGGTGGGTCCCCACCTCTTGCTGAGGAACCAACATCTCTTCTCCCTGCAGAGTCCCTGGTGACATCGACGAGGTCAACGCCCTCAAGCTGCAGGTGGACCAGTGGAAGATCCCCACGGGCTTGGAGGACCCCCACGTTCCTGGTAGGACCCCAGGGGGGGGTTTGTTTTGGGGGTGAGGGGTATAAAATCATCTCCTCCATCCACAAGGTCTCCCATCTCCCAATCTTCTCCTCCTTTCCCAGCCTCCTTGCTGAAGCTGTGGTACAGGGAGCTGGAGGAACCTCTGATCCCCCACGAGTTCTACGAGCAGTGCATCACCCACTACGAGAACCCCGAGGCGGCCATCGCCGTCGTCCACTCTCTGCCCAGGATCAACAAAATGGTGCTGTGCTACCTCATCCGCTTCCTACAGGTAGGAGGGGACACCCCACCGTGTCCTTGGGGACATCTCCAAGCCTGGTTGACCATCTTTGAGTTCCCCAGGTTGATATTGAGGTGGCTTCATGAGGTGACCTCCATCCCATCCAAGAATGGAGGAGGCACCCCACCACGTCCCCCTTGGGGCCACCTCCAAGCCTGGTTGCCCATCTTTGAGTTCCCCAGGTTGATATTGAGGTGGCTTCATGAGGTGACCTCCATCCCATCCAAGAATGGAGGAGACACCCCACCACGTCCCCCTTGGGGCCACCTCCAAGCCTGGTTGCCCACCTTTGACATCCCCAGGTTGACATTGAGGTGACTTCATGAGGTGACCTGCATCCCATCCAAGAATGGAGGGGACACCCCACCACTTCCTCCAAGCCTGGTTGCTCATCTTTGAGTTCCCCATGTTGACATTGAGGTGACTTCATGAGGTGACCTCCATCCCATCCAAGAATGGAGGAGACACCCCAACACGTCCTCCTTGAAGACACTCCAAGCCTCTGAGTTCCCCAGGTGGATGTTGGTGGTTTTACTTATGAGGTGACCTCCATCCCATCCAGGAATGGAGAGGACACCCCATTGTGTCCTCCTTGGGGCCACCTCCAAGCCTGGTTGCCCACCTTTGACATCCCCAGGTTGACATTGAGGTGTTCTCCATCCCATCCAAGAATGGAGGGGACACTACATTGTGTCCTCCTTGCCTGGTAGCCTCTCTTTGAGATCCCCATGTTGACATTGAGGTGACTTCATGAGGTGACCTCCATCCCATCCAAGAATGGAGGAGACACCCCACCGTGTCCTTGGGGACACCTCCAAGCCTGGTTGCCCATCTTTGAGTTCCCCAGGTTGATGTTGGGGTTTTACCTAATGAGGTGACCTCCATCCCATCCAAGAATGGAGAGGACACCCCACCACGTCCTCCTTGGGGACACCTCCAAGCCTGGTTGCCCACCTTTGACATCCCCTGGTTGACATTGAGGTGATCTCCATCCCATCCAAGAATGGAGGAGACACCCCACCGTGTCCTTGGGGACACCTCCAAGCCTGGTTGACCATCTTTGAGTTCCCCAGGTTGATATTGAGGTGGCTTCATGAGGTGACCTCCATCCCATCCAAGAATGGAGGAGACACCCCACCACGTCCCCCTTGGGGCCACCTCCAAGCCTGGTTGCCCATCTTTGAGTTCCCCAGGTAGACATTGAGGTGATCTCCATCTCATCCAGGAATGAAGCCCCTGATGGACCCATTGTGTCCTCTTTGGGGCCACCTCCAAGCCTGGTTGCCCATCTTTGAGTTCCCCAGGTTGATGTTGGGGTTTTATCTAATGAGGTGACCTCCATCTCATCCAAGAATGGAGGGGACACCCTATTATGTCCCCCTTGGGGTCACCTGCAGGCCTGGTTGCCCATCTTTGAGTTCCCCAGGTTGATATTGAGGTGACTTCATGAGATGACCTCCATCCCATCCAAGAATGGAGGGGACACCCCACCGTGTCCTTGGGGACACCTCCAAGCCTGGTTGCCCATCTTTGAGTTCCCCAGGTAGACATTGAGGTGACCTCCATCTCATCCAGGAATGAAGCCCCTGATGGACCCATTGTGTCCTCTTTGGGGCCACCTCCAAGCCTGGTGGCCCATCTTTGAGTTCCCCAGGTTGATGTTGGGGTTTTATCTAATGAGGTGACCTCCATCCCATCCAAGAATGGAGGGGACACCCTATTATGTCCCCCTTGGGGTCACCTGCAGGCCTGGTTGCCCATCTTTGAGTTCCCCAGGTTGATATTGAGGTGACTTCATGAGATGACCTCCATCCCATCCAAGAATGGAGGAGGCACCCCACCACGTCCTCCTTGGGGCCACCTCCAAGCCTGGTTGCCCACCTTTGACATCCCCAGGTTGACATTGAGGTGTTCTCCATCCCATCCAAGAATGGAGGGGACACTACATTGTGTCCTCCTTGCCTGGTGGCCTCTCTTTGAGATCCCCATGTTGACATTGAGGTGACTTCATGAGGTGACCTCCATCTCATCCAGGAATGGAGGGGACACCCCACCACATCCTCCTTGGGGACACCTCCAAGCCTGGTTGACCATCTTTGAGTTCCCCAGGTTGATATTGAGGTGGCTTCATGAGGTGACCTCCATCCCATCCAAGAATGGAGGAGACACCCCACCACGTCCTCCTTGGGGACACCTCCAAGCCTCTGAGGTCCCCAGGTGGATGTTGGTGGTTTTACTTATGAGATGACCTCCATCTCCTCCAAGAAAGGAGGGGACACCCCACAACGTCCTCCTTGGGGCCACCTCCAAGCCTGGTGGCCTTCTCTTGGAGTTCCCCATGTTGACATTGAGGTGACTTCATGAGGTGACCCCCATCCCATCCAAGAATGGAGGGGACACCCCATTGTGTCCTCCTTGCCTGGTGGCCTCTCTTTGAGATCCCCATGTTGACATTGAGGTGACTTCACGAGGTGACTTCACGAGGTGACCCCCATCCCATCCAAGAACCTTGAGATCTACATGGTCCTTCCCTCTCCATCAACACCACCTTCTCCTCCTCCTCCTCCTCCTCCTCCTCCTCCTCCAGGTGTTCGTGCAACCGGCCAACGTGGCCGTCACCAAGATGGACGTCAATAACCTGGCCATGGTGATGGCCCCCAACTGCCTGCGCTGTCAATCGGACGACCCCCGGATCATCTTCGAGAACACCCGCAAGGAGATGTCCTTCATCAGGGTGCTCATCCAGCACCTCGACACCAGCTTCATGGAGGGCGTCCTATAGCAGCCGCCACCGAGTCCCACCCCTGCCCCACCCCCCCACCACGAGACCACCCCCCCACCCCACCCCACCCCACCTCCTCCTGAGGAGCACAAGCTGAGGACCCCAGAGAAAGAGGGTGCTGGGTGACACCACGTCTCCATCCTCCGCTTACCCGTCCTGTGGTGGGACACGGGACTGTTCTCCATGTCCCACCTCAACCTTCTGGCCACCTCACTGGGACACCCCAATCTTCACCCATTTTGGGAGACCAGCACCCACAAAGTAGGACAAGGAGCACCCCAGCTCCATGGGGGATGGGTGGCCTTTCCAAACCGGGTGTCCTACATGGTCATGGGTGGTTGTGGAGACCTGGGGGAAGCAGGTGACCGCGTAGACGATGGGAGAAGCTGGGTGGTGCTGGGTGGGGGGTGGGGGAGTCAAACAAGTCGTGTGTGTCCCCCCCCCATCAACGTCTCCATTGGGGTTGGGGCTGAGAGCAGAGCCATGGGGCAGCTGTGGGGCAGGGATGACCTCCAAGGTGAGGAGAAGCCACCGGTGCTGAGCTGAGCACCTGGAGAACGTGGCACTTGGGGGACCAGAGCCACAAGTGTCCTCGTGCCAGGACAGACCATGGGACACATCTCACGGTGGGAGACGGGCACAACCCAGGGGTGGGTCCTGGAGGTCCCTCAGGGAGCTGCTTGGGTGGCCCATGGTGGCCCATGGTGGCCAGTTGCCCATCCTGGGGCGCTGGAGGAGTTGGGCAGGCGGGTCACTGCCCACACACATCGTGGTGGCCATCGGTGGCACCACACTGGACCTGTCTCACCACATGTTGGCACCTATCTTGACACCCACCACATCTCCTTGGGCTTGCTGAACCCATCTTGGGTTCCCATCACCTGTTCCTGGCCCTGCCCAACCCATCTGGGTGTCCTGTCATCTCCTCTTGGCTCTGCTGGACTCACCTTGGCATCTGTCACATCCTCCTGGTCCTACTGGAACCATCTGGGCACTCATCACGTCCTCCTGGAGCCATCTTGATGCCCACCATCTCTTCTTGGACCTGCCCAAAGCATCTTGGTACTCACCATCTCCTCTTGCTCCTGCTGGACCCATCTTGGCACCCATCATCTCCTGCTCCTCCTGGTCCTGCCCAACCATGTTAGCACCCATCATCTCCTCCGGGTTCTCCTGCAGCCACCTTGGCACCCATCATCTCCTCCTGCTCCTGCTGGGTTCATCTTGGCACCCATCATCTCCTCCTGCTCCTGCTGGACCCATCTTGGCACCCATCATCTTCTCCTGCTCCTGCTGGGTTCATCTTGGCACCCATCACCTTCTCCTGCTCCTGCTGGACCCATCTTGGCACCCATCATCTTCTCCTGCTCCTGCTGGGTTCATCTTGGCACCCATCACCTTCTCCTGCTCCTGCTGGACCCATCTTGGCACCCATCATCTTCTCCTGCCCCTGCTGGGTTCATCTTGGCACCCATCATCTCCTCCTGCTCCTGCTGGGTTCATCTTGGCACCCATCATCTCCTCCTGCTCCTGCTGGGTTCATCTTGGCACCCATCATCTTCTCCTGCCCCTGCTGGGTTCATCTTGGCACCCATCATCTCCTCCTGCTCCTGCTGGACCCATCTTGGCACCCATCATCATCTCCTGCTCCTGCTGGACCCATCTTGGCACCCATCATCTTCTCCTGCTGGACCCATCTTGGCACCCATCATCTCCTCCTGCTCCTGCTGGACCCATCTTGGCACCCATCATCTTCTCCTGCTGGACCCATCTTGGCACCCATCATCTCCTCCTGCTCCTGCTGGACCCATCTTGGTGCCTACCATCCCCTCCTGGTCCTGCCCAACCCATGTTGGCAGCCATCATCTCCTAGTCCTGCACCCATCTTGCCACCCATCATCTCCTGGTCCTGCACCCATCCTGGCCCCCATCATCTCCTGGTCCTGCACCCATCCTGGCCCCCATCATCTCCTGGTCCTACACTCATCTTGCCACCCATCATCTCCTGGTCTTGCACCCACCTTGGTGCCCATCATCTTTGGGTTCCTCTACACCCATCTTGGTGCCCATCATCTCCTGGTCCCGCACCCATCTTGGCCCCCATCATCTCCTGGTCCC